>JBBPBS010000276.1:20500436-20540044 GCA_037974835.1 Cicer judaicum | reverse complement strand
AATAACAAATATTAAATCTTTGTCTTTTTTCTCAATACTATTCAATATTTATTAATTCACTAATCCAATTTATTTATGTAGAACAAGTGTTTAGTAAAGTCACTTAATCAACTAATTTAAAAATATAAAATAACATACAAATTGATTTTTATTAATAATAAACGTATGTCAAGTAATATTTAAAAAAAATTCAATTCAATAAATTAAATTTTATTAATCTTTTGTTTAATTTATTTGATATTATAAAATTAATTTTCATATTCTGTTTAAGCTTCTGTTTTAAAATTTATTAAAAATTATTATTATTAATCTTCTGTTTTAAAATGCATTTTCTTTTATTTATTATTATTATTATTATTATTATTATCAATCTTCAGTTTTAAAATAATTTAAAATTTATTAACATTCGCAAACAACATCGAGGTTCAGGATTTTAACTCGAAACATGGTATCCAATCAAATAATATTGTTATTTGTCAGTTGATTTAAGTTTTATTGTCAAATATATTCAATATATATATATATATATATATATAACTTTAACAATATAGTTAATAAAAAAATAGATATACAACAATAAACATATAATATAATATTATTATTAAAATAAAATTATTATAATATTAACTATAATTGTATTAATATAAAATAATGACTAAAATAAATCTATCACCTAATATATATTTTATTTATTTTAAGTTATAATGAACAAAACCTAAAGCGTAAAAGGAGATTTTAGTTAAAATTATAAAGATAAATTAACAGAAAAAATAATTAACTATAAATTTTTGGAAGTATCTTATAAAAATAACTATACAAATTATTGCATTTCATCATAGACGTTAAGGATAAAAATAATTTTTTTGAATATTACATGGATGAAATTCAAAAAAATATTTTTCACGGACTAAAACTAAAAACTATTATACTTACAAAGACAAAAAAATGTTTACCTTTATCAATTAACGTTTTTGTAACATCCACTTAATATTAAGAACAAAAAATAATATGTTTTGATATTATGTAAACAAAAACAAAAATTACGATGACCAAAATAAAAAAATGTTATATTTAGAGGAACTAAAAATATATTTAAACAAAAAATGAATGTTATGGTTGAATATGTTCAACAAAATTCATGTTTTTATTGGTCTATTAGTCTTTTCAGATATAAGTGAAATATATATTTTTTATGTCTTGAAACAAAATAGGCTTAGACCAAGATTTAAAATAAAGTCTTTGATGTAACACGTTAGAGTCAAGTTTTAAATTTTAAATAGACGTGATATATTTAAGCAAAACTCAGTCCGACTTATTTTCACTCCTAATAAAATAGAATTGAAATATGATGTTATATAAAATTAAAATTTTAAAAACGTCATGTTAAATATAAAAAATGCTTAATTTCATTGATAAACTACATTGTTAATCTATTAAAAAAATATATCTAAATACTTTGTAAAAGGTTAATATGAATTAAACTTTTAAATAGACTAATATACGTATCTAACTTTCATACAGTCAGACTCTCAAGTCTAAAAAAGTCATGCGCAAGACAAACTTAAAGGTTTTAATTTTATTTTTTTGACATATGAGATTCAATTAGACTTTACAAAGTCTAATTCGACTTTTATTCCCACTCATAATGTCTACATTTCTTTAATAACCCTCACAAAAATAATGAGAAGACCAATTCACAATTTTTGCTTTCTTATTCCTATTTTTTTCACCCGACTTGAGTTTACCAATTCACCCGTTTTCACGTAAATTGTTAGACTTATAAACAAGCCATATTGAGGTAATTAGGTGTAAATAGGTGGGGTGAAGCTTGTTTTTACATACATAGCTATAAACTATTAAAAATTTCAAAGTACAAGTTACCTTTAATTTATAATTCGGTGTTTAAATGAGTTATCTAACATGAATTTAAAGAATGTTAATATAAGAAATGAAAAAAAAAATCACTATTACTAAAGAACATGAGAAATACAAATAGAAATAGATAGAATGAGTTGAGTTTCTTTGAAATATATACCATTTTCAAATTCCAAATCTTTTAAACAATCTTATTTTATTTTGATAGTCCACTTAAAATATATTTTACAATAAATATTTAAATATATTAAAAAATTACATGGATTATATGCTTAAATTATTAAAAAAATTACACATATATATATATATAATTTAATTCAGTGTACACAATGTAATATAATTATATTATAAATTTTGTTTGGCTATATTTTTAAATAGATTGGGTTATTAGGTTTAAAAGACTTTTCAAATGATTTTTTAGAAATGTTTTAACTCTAAAATTTTTATATTTGATAAAAAATTATAGATTTAAATTATGTTTGATAAAATTAACCTACAAGCTAGCTAGTTGATAGTTAAAAAGTAGTCTAATAATTCAAAAGCTAGCTAATAACTAATTATTAATAATTTATAATTAAAAATTTAATTAATTAAAATTAAAATGTTTGATAAATTTAATTTATAACTGAATTGATAATTTATAATTCCATAGTTGAACTTAAAAAACATGTGATCAAGGTTATAAACTTATTATTAGGTTCGTCATAAACTTGAAAAAAATTATCTCCAAATAAGATCTCTAAATTTTTAATCGGTTCCTTGTGATCAAGTTTATAAATTTATTATTAAGTTCGTCATAATTTTAAAAATAATTATCTCTAATAAGATCCTTAAATTCTTAATTGGTTCGTTTAATATAAGACAAATTGTTTTAAAAAATCAACGGCAGTTACAAATTTTTTTTAATTTTTTTTTTTTTACAATTATTTAAAAATTTAACCATCAACTTTTTGGTTCGGATATAACCTTTTGTTTTTTATTATAGAAAAATTTGGTTACTTTTGTATAACCATTTGTTAAAAAGGGTTGAATAGCTATAACTCGATAGTGGGCCTAGACCCAACGTTCCACTAAAATATCTAAGCCCAATATGATAGGTTTTATAAACAACACATACATACGCTTTTTCCCATTACGCGTTTCACACAAGTTACGTTTTTAATTTTTCCGATTACGGGACAATACTTCAAGAAAATATGAAAACACCAACATTATTTTCCAAATATGAAAACACATACATACGCTATTTTTTTTTCTCATACTTATTTGAGAATCTTGACTAAATAAAAAAGAATCTTCAATCTTCTGCTTCAAAAAAAGATAACACATAAACGGATGGATATATTTTGTTTCACCAATATTTTGAAAGGGATGAATTTGTATGTCATTCTTGAATTATTCAAGAACATTCAATCTTATTCAATCTTCTGCTTGAGTTTCTCAAGAAAATATTTTACGGTTGCTATGATGATGGAGTTTTTTCAATCTTCTTCTTCAAAAAAAGATAACACCTAAACTTATGGATATATTTTGTTTTACAAATATTTTGAAAGGGATGGATTTTTATGTCATTCTTGAATTATTCAAGAACATTCAATTTTCTGTTTTGAAATAAAACAACATTAATTGAGCAAACATGCTCTGTCTCGAGACCCTATTTGTTTTCAAGATTTTGAAAGAAAAAAAATCTTTTTATTGCTATGATGATGGAATTTTGCACAATTTTGGAATTTTAATTCCAAAAAATTTGCCCCGCCCGGTTTAAAATTGAGATATCTATTTTTTCTCATATTTGATTATTTGAGAACCTTGAATCTTGGCAAATAAAAAAGAATCTTCAATCTTCTGCTTCAAAAAAAGATTAACACCTAATGGATGGATATGTTTTGTAAAACACCTAAATGGAAGGATATATTTTGTTTCACAAATATTTTGAAAGGGATGGATTTTTATGTCATTCCAAAATTATTCAAGAACATTCAATCTTCTGCTTGAGAAATAAAAGAACATTAATTGAGCAAACATGCTCTGTCTCGAGACCCTATTTGTTTACAAGATTTTGAAAGAAAAAAATCTTTTTACGGTTGCTATGATAATGGAGTTTTGCACAATTTTAGAATTTTAATTCTAAAAAATTTGCCCCACTTGGTTTAATATTGAGATAACTATTTTTTTCTCATATTTAATTATTTGAGAACCTTGAATCTTGGCTAAATAAAAAAGAATCTTCAATCTTCTGCATCAAAAAAAGATAACACCTAAACAAATGGATATATTTTGTTTCACAAATATTTTGAAAGGTATGGATTTTTATGTCTTTCTTGAATTATTGAAGAACATTCAATCTTCTGCTTGAGAAATAAAAGAACATTAATTAAGCAAACATACTTTGTCCCAAGACTCTATTTGTTTCCAAGATTTTGAAGAAAAAAAAAAAAAAACTTCTTACGGTTGCTATGATGATGGAGCTTTAAAAAATTTGCCCTACTTGGATTAAAATTGAGATATCTATTTGTTCTCATATTTTGATTATTTGAGAACCTTGAATCTAAATAAAAAAGAATTTTCAAAATATCCAAACTCAATTATGAGAAAATACAAGTCAAAATATCCAAACTCAATTATGAGAAAATACAAGATGATTTTGTGAAGAACTCTGAAATAAATAGTTAATTTTGTACTTACAAATTAAGGTAAAATTTCAATGGTACTCTCTTATTTGGGCTCATGCAACTATTGTATGTACGAATTTGTAATCATCATATCATTTGTGAAATCTTAACAATGTTGCAGCCGGCTGCAATTCCAATGACACTTTACCAGCTTTAGCTTTGTTTCTCCACAGATTTTTTTCCTTATAACAATGTATAACTATAACATATGCAATTATGCCAATTTGTTGTCCTCATAACAACATAATGTCACCTAGCTACTATGCCTTCCACTAATTTTCTCTTTGCACGTGCTATTGAGACAATTGAGATATATATTTTTTCGCATACTTGATTATTTGAAAACCTTGAATCTTGACTAAATAAAAAAGAATATTCAATCTTCTGCTTCAAAAAAAAATAACACCTAAACGATGGATATATTTTGTTTCACAAATTTTGGAAGGGATGGATATCTTATGAACTCTTTATTCATAATGTAAGGAATCCAAGTTTGGTTGGTGAATTGATAAGTTGTTGCTGCCTTAAATCATGGATAGATAATTTGATATCTTGTGCTTTGATGACTCTAGTCCCTTTGCAACTGTAACTTGCGATTTTGCGTGAGTTGTAACCACTATTTGGGGGATTCAACAATTAACTTTTTTCTTAGTGCACATTTTGATTGGTTGTATGCTAGATCTTACCTCTTATGATAAAGTTATATTTCTTGTGTTATCTAGCTAGTTGGTTTTGAAGAAGTAGTAAATTTTGCATTGTGCTGCTGTTTGTTTGTTTTTTAGTCATTAATCTGGTGGCGAGCTCTTTTTTTTTTACTGGTTTGGTGTTGCTTCAGGCCTGACATTGCAGTAAGCATGAGTTGCATAAGTTTGGTGTTGCTTCATTTCCATCACATTCATATTTTAATACTCATAGAAACTTTATTTTTTATTTTATTTAAAAAAAAAACAGAGAAAAATCAATAAAGCTGATTCTCTGACACCCTTATCGAATGCGCGCGAATTCTAAGATCATGGATGAACTCGCGCTAAACCAAGAGGTTACAAGGAAGGAGAATACAGGCTTTGAAGGAAAAGGTCGATCAAATTCTGGAAGCTATACAGGCTTTGACAAGAAAGGAGAATACAAATGGGGATCCTCCGATTGTAAATGAAGAACACCAAACTACTCCTTCTCACCTACCGGGTTTTACCCCGACTAACCAATAATTCAGCACAACAACTATGCAATTTCCTATATATGGTCTCCCGTCTGGTTATACTCCGCCTGTAGTCATCAACCCCATAGAAAATAACCAAAACCACTCAACCGTCAACCCCATAGAAAATAACCAAAACCACTCAGCCGTCAACCCCCAAAACTTAAACCAATCATAAATCCCTCCTTATCTGGGATATGTGCCACCCCAAAACACTATACCCACAGAAAACATTCCATATAGTGTACCTCAAGTGCCCCATTTTAATGCTAACGAAAATTGGCATCAACCTCACATTGGGGATGATACACAATCAAAGGAAAAATTTTATGTCTTAGAAGAGAGAATCAAAGCAATTGAGGGGCATAACATTTATGGCCTCAAAGCTTTCGACATGTGTTTGGTTCTTGATGTGACTATCCCTCCAAAATTCAAGGTTCCCGACTTTGAAAAATACAAAGGCAACACATGTCCTAAAAATCATCTAACTATGTATTGCAGGAAAATGGCTTCTCAAGCTTATAACGATAAACTTCTCATTCATTTTTTTTTAAGATAGTTTGAGTGGGGCATCGTTAAGTTGGTATATGCATCTAGAGCGAAGTCGTATTCGTTTGTGGAAAGACTTGGCTGATGCCTTCTTGAGGCAATACAGGTACAACATTGACATGACCCCTGATAAGATGCAATTGCAAAATTCATTCAAAAATGACAATGAAGCTTTCAAAGAATACGCGCAACGGTGGAGCGAAATGGCATCACAAGTAGAACCTCCTCTATCTGAAAAAGAAATGGTTGATATGTTTATGGATACTCTCTAGTCGCCTTTTTATGATAAGATTATTGGGAGTATGTTATCAAACTTTTCTGACCTTGTCATGATAGGTGAAAGGATAGAAAGTGGGATGATTAGTGGCAAGATCGTATGTCCAGCGACTGACATAAAAATACCCCAAGCGGCATTCACAAAAAAGAAAGAAGGGGACGCTAACGCTGTAATGGTAAACCTGGGAGTCTCTTATTTTCCACCAATCAATTCTTATCGACCCCCAAACTTCTAGCCCCCAATACCACAAGCTCCTTACATTTCCTATCCATATGTGGCTGCAACCACACAAGCTTCATACCCTCAATATCACCCTTCAAGACCACCTTTTTATCAACCACCACCTACCGCATTTTTCAACAAGGTCAATGGAACCACAATCCAATCTCAAATCACTACATACCACCTGTCAATCAGAAAAGGATTACCCATTTTGACCCAATTCCCGTCACGTACAGCCAATTGTTGCCTCACGTACTCCAAAATTCAATGGTAGTCCTGAGGCCAATGAAACCTCTAGAACCACTATTCCCGAAATGGTATAATCCTAACGCCAAATGTGAATACCATGCTGGAGCCGTGAGACATTCCGTCGAAGATTGTCAAGCCTTAAAAACTAAAGTGCAAGAATTGATTAATGCAAAATGGCTTACCTTCAAAGAAGATGGTCCCAACGTAGGGAATAATCCTTTGTCGGGTCATGGAGATACCGCTGTCAATTTCATTGAAGAAGAGATAAATCAATAAACAAAAAGTAATTATGTATTGACCATAGAGCCCTGCATGGAAAATGAAAGATCTTTTCCAAGACCATTGGAAATCTTCTATAGAAAAGAGAATCCTAAACCAACTCATAGTGGAAAAAATGCAATAACTGTTCAAGCATCAACCTCTTTTCTTTATGAAAATAACAAAGCAGTACCATGGAGTTATGAAGTCACATCCCATTTAGTCAACCACCAATCAGGCGATAGCTCTAAACATGAAGGTACTGATGTCACCAATATTTCAGAGATTGGTGGGATGACCCGTAGTGGTCGAGTATACGCTCCTGAACAACTTAGGAAAAAGGAGAGCCGGGGCGAAAAAGGGAAAGAGGTTGTGTATCATGCCATAAAAGGACCGAAAATTTGCAAAAAGACAATGCCTACAGAAGAAGCTGACGAATTTTTGAAGTTTATAAAATAAAGTGAGTATAAGGTGGTAGATTAATTAAATCAAACCCCTTACAAGATATCTATTCTTTCTTTGTTATTAAACTCTGAAGTGCACCGAAGGGCACTGATGAAAATTTTAAATGAGACCCATGTGGCTCATGATATCATTGTCAACCAATTTGATGGGGTTGTCGGTAATATCACTGCTAGTAGCAGTTTGAGTTTTAGCGACGTTGAATTACCAGCTGAGGGGATTGAGCATAATAAAGCACTACATATCTCTGTGAGGTGTCATGATCATATTCTTGCACGAGTGCTAGTTGATAACGGTTCATCGTTAAATGCCATGCCAAAATCAACACTATCAAAACTATTTGTTGACGGGGCTTGCTTGAAGCCGAGTAGTATGATGGTAAAAGTGTTTGATAGATCTAGAAGACAAGTTGTTGGAGAGATTGACCTTCCGATTCAAATTGGACCCCATATCTTTGGAATAACATTCCAAGTGATGTATAGGCCTATGTATAGTTGCCTTTTAGGGAGATCGTGGATTCACGCTGTTGGAGCAGTAATATCCATTCTCCATCAAAAGCTAAAGTTTATAGTGAACAATAAGCTGGTGATAATATCTAGGGAAGAAGATATGATAGTGAGTCATCTATCTTCTACGGGATACATTGAAGAAGCAGGGGAAGCCATTGAGACTTCCTTCCAAGCATTAGAAATCGCCAATGCTGTCTTCATGGGTGAAGAATTTCGTTTAAAAGAACCAAAACTATCTACCACATCATTGAAGTCTACAAAATCCATGTTGGAAGGAGGAGCTTTTTTTAAACTCGGGAAATTAATAGAAATACCAGAAAAGAAGGATAAGTACGGGTTGGGCCTAATATGTCACTCAAAATTAGAGAAGAGGTCAAAAAGCAATTTGATGCTGATTTCTTAGCAGTGGCAAAATATCCTCAATGGGTTGCTAACATTGTTTCGGTTCCAAAGAAAGATGGAAAAGTTCGAATGTGTGTTTATTAACGGGATTTAAATAAAGCTAATCTAAAAGATGATTTTCCTTTGCCCCACATTGATGTCCTAGTAGATAGCACTGCTCAATATTCTCTTTTCTCCTTCATGGATGGTTTCTCAGGGTATAATCAAATCAAGATGGTGTTGGTTATATGACTTCTTATCTTAGGAAATTTATGCAAGGTTACAAGAAAAGTAATTCAATTTTTCCTAAGTATTGAAATTAATATCGAAACCAACGTGATCAATATTATTCCAATTCAAGCGTGATTAATTCTAACCTTAACAGGATATTCAATTAACAGGATTTATTCTGGACCAAAGATTGCATGTAAAACAATACAAGTGTACACATACAATGCTCATTCAACAATATCAATCAAGACACAATTTTGCTAACACATACATTCAAGATAAAACTTTCATGCAAAATTGAAATAAAGAGAAAGGGTTAAGAGATATTGCACCAAGATTTATACTGGTTCAGCTGTTAGTATGACAACATACGTCCAGTCCCAAATCGAACCGATTTCAGCCTTTTCCAATAGAATTGTCTAGAGTGTATTTTACAGATTGTCCAGCTAACACAAGCTTATCTATCAAACTCTTCTCGCTTCTATTTCGCAGCCACCGTATCCCTCAAATTAATCGCCTAACTCTCCCAAGATAACGA
The DNA here is from genome assembly GCA_037974835.1 of Cicer judaicum. NCBI lineage: Eukaryota > Viridiplantae > Streptophyta > Magnoliopsida > Fabales > Fabaceae > Cicer > Cicer judaicum. The sequence goes on along the minus strand of JBBPBS010000276.1, from coordinate 20,530,623 downwards.
TGAGGCTCCTTCTTGATGAACACCCTCACCACAGAAGATAGCTATCAGTTTCAATACTGGATTTTTATAGAAGTTTCTTTACAAATGTTGTTTACAGAAATGACAAAAGATCCAAAGATCATTCAAGAATGCGACTCAATCACACAATGATATTCACACTATTAGGATTTGCCAAGAGGATTAATTTTCTCAAAGTGTTGTGAAAAACGTGTGTGAAAAATATTCAAAGGATATTTCAAAGTTGTATCAAAGTTCTTTCAAAGTTATGTCAAGTTATTTGAAAAAGTGTTTTGAGTCAGCTTATATATGTTTAAGAAAAACAGCAGCAAAATCGATTCCTCAATCGATTTTTTAAAGGTTTAAAATAGCACAATCGATTTCCCAATCGATTATCGTGTTTCTTGTTTTTCTTGGTTCTTAAAAATATATGAATGAATCGATTTGCCAATCGATTCTTTTAATGCTTAAATTTAGAAACAGAAGTATGTTCATATCAGAATCAATTGGGTAATCAATTATAGGTGTTTTGTTCAAACAACGAGATCAAAACAATCGATTACGCAGTCGACTCATATGTACTCATAATCGATTTGGCAATTGTCTGATGTAACATAAAACTTTAATCTAATCGATTTGCCAATCGATTGAACTGATCACAGTGACTCAAACATTTTGCTTCAATCAATTCGTCAACCGATTGTACTAGTCTCAGTGATTTAGATATTTTACTACAATCGATTTGGCTTGTTACAGTGGCTCAGCCATTTGGTTCATAATAAATGTGTCAATCTATTATGGACTTGTTTCTGATATATGATTAAGCATTTCATTTTCTCAATCGATTACCTAATCGATTGGTATATATCTTGTAAGTCAAGAAACAAATTTCAATTGATGTCTCAATCGATTTGATAGTTCACAGAGGCTCAATTTAAAACAAAACTTTTTCACAATCGACAATCGATTTGCCTCAATAAGTGGTTGTCTCTGTGACTTAACAACTCGATTTCTCAATTGATTTCCCAATCGATTGTTCAATTGATTGGTTGGTTACAGAAGCCAAGTCTGATGAAAAAGAGTTTTTTGAATCGATTTGCCAATCGATTTGCAAGGAATTAGCTTGGCTTTTGTAAATAGCAAAATCGATTTTCCAATTGACGTGTTAATCGATTGTCCAATCGATTGATTTAACCTCAGAGTTCAGGTTTCACTTAAAACCTTTAAGTAATCGATTTCCCAATCGATGTACTTAGTGAAAGTTCTAATTCTGAGTCAAGCAATCGATTGTACAATGGATTTAGAAATTGACTTACTAATCGATTTGTTTACTTGTTAATTCTAATATTTCATTTTAAAATTTGGAAAATACTTAAGCATGAAATCACATGGATGAGTCTACTTAGTAACTACTATAACCACTAATGACACTAGGTAGAATTGCATCTTTCTCCAGCTCATTCTCTACTTTTTGCTTGATTCCTTGTGTTCCAAGCTTGTGTCCATGTGTATAGTGTTTTACTTAATTTTCCTGAAATATAACTTGGTTCAAACTGTTAGTTCTATCAAATGATGCATGAACATTGTATGTTTGTTAATTGTGTCAAAATCATGATCAGAGAGACTTATGTCCAACAGATGGCTCCCGAAGATATGGAGAAAACTACATTCATTACACAATGGGAGACTTTCTGTTACAAAGTGATGCCATTTGGATTGAAGAATGTTGGGGCAACCTACCAAAGAGCAATGGTAACTTTGTTTCATGATATGATGCATAAAGAAATAGAGGTTTATGTGGACGATATGATTGCAAAATTTCGGACCGAAGAAGACCATGTTGTTAACCTTCAAAAGTTGTTTGTGCGACTAAGGAAGTTCAAACTCCGTTTAAACCCTTCTGAATGCACTTTTGGTGTAAGATTAGGCAAGTTACATGAGTTTATCGTTAGTCAAAAATGGATAGAAATGGATCTAAATAAAGTAAGAGCAATACAAGAAATGCCGACTCCATGTAATTTTAGAAACTTTGGTGTTCCAAATGGACATTATATGTGAGTCAAGAAAGGTATTAATCCTCAAATATCTAAAGCACTTTGGGTACCTAACAAATCATGATCTTATTTTGTAGGTATGCAAACAAAGTACCTGTAATTTGTGGTACTTGAATAATAGATGCTCAAAACACATGACTGGTGATAAAAAAAAAAAATTCAGCTCTAACTCTTGAATCAAAAGGTTATCTGATCTATAGAGATAACAACAAAGGAAAATTTTTAGACATTGAAAAAGTTGGTGTAACCCCATCACTAGAGGTGGGAATAGGTCAGGTCAAACCAGGCTTTGAAAGGCCTGAGCCTAGCATACGATTTATTTTTTCGGCCTAAGCCTAGCCTACGGCCTAACATAGGCTTTTTTTTCGGCCTAAGTCTGGCCTTTTTAATAGTTTGGCCTGGCCTGGAAGCCTTTTTAAAAGACTTTTTAAACAAATCTATTATTACTTCTTAAACAAATAAGGAACTACTAAGTGATTGACTAATTGAACAGTTACCGAATATAAAACGACTACCAAATATAGAACTGCTATCGAATATGGAACGACTACTGAATATGAAATGATTAGTAAGTGATTGCCTAATTGATAGAATTTAAAATAGAAAATAATATTAATATAATAATAAAAAATAATATTAATAAATAATAAATATATATAAACCGGCCTGTTAGGCCTAATAGGCTTTTTTATAAGCCTGAGCCTGACCTATTTAAATAAATAGGCTTTAAAAACAGTTTGAGCCTAGCCTTTTTATTAAATAGGCCAGGCCATAGGCCCCTACGGACGGCCTAGCCTATTCCCATCCCTACCCATCACCTTCAGTTGAAGATGTTCTATATGTTGAGTGATTAAAGCATAATCTTATTAGCATTAGTCAGCTTTGTGACAAGAGTTACAAAATAGCTTTCAACAAAGATGAATGCATTATCCAAAACAAAGTATCAAATGAAATTCAATTTATTGGTAAGCGTTTTAAAAACATTATTATACTTAATTTGGATGATTTATCCTTAAACATGAGATGTCTTATGGTAAGTGACAACAATGATGCATGACTATGGCATAAAAGATTTGCACATATCCATATAGATCATTTAAACATAATAAATTATATGATGCTTGTCAAAAGGGTAATGTTGCAAAGAAAAACTACCCCTAAACATTAAAGTGTCAAACATGATTTTGGAGTCAATGAGTTTGTTACAATGAAGACAAATCAATTAAAAACAAATCCAAAAGATAAAGAATATTCTTTTCCTCCTCATATACCTTTACCCTCTAGGCCAATTTACCCTATGCAAACCATGTCTAAATATGGTATAACTAAACCAAATAGTTACAAGAAGTATTTATTGTATTGAGGTTAAGCAAGGTCTGAATAGAAAGATGTTATGAACAACCAGGAAATTGGTTAGTAAGTATTAAAGTGAAAGAACCATAAAATAGTTTATGTTATAATTAGAAGGGAGCATATCCATTGATATTGTGCCAAAATGAATAAAATAGTATGAGCTATATTTCTTACTATATTTCATGTGTTACGACCTCCGTCAAGCGAATAGCAACCGACTGATTACATGATAGAAATGATAATACCCTTCTCAAAATCTTAAGGATTGGTACACATAAAAATATCATTTATCACTTCATTGTAATTTAAGATATATCTTATAACTCCTAATATTATGCCTTCATTACAAGAGAATTCAGTTCTTTCTTCTGCAACGATTGAATATGGAAGTGGTTCGCAGCAGACAAAAATCAATCAATATTCAATTGGAATAAGAAATTCCAAAGATACACGATTGAATGGAAAGAGAGTGATATAAAGGCGAACCACCAGAAAATCATAAGAAATTAAGTTAAGACGAGTGGCAAAACTAAACCTGAGAGGATTGTAGATTCATTGAAGGTCCAATCAAAAATCTTATATTTAGTCTATGTTTCTACATTTCTGTCGAAATTAAGCAATCTCAGGGAGCAGACAATGAAACTTGATATTATTTTGGAAATATTTCATATCAAATTTCTGTGAAATATTAATACCAGAAATTTATTCCCTGAATTGGATAATTTGACAACAAGCTTCCAAATCTATATCATAAATTATGTTGTTATGAAAGAGAATGTCAAATATAACATTGTACATCAATTTGAATGCACCAACAGCTGAATAAGAAACAAGCTAGTTCATTGTCAAATATGCAAACAGGCCAACATAAATTGACATCACAATCTCCTCAACATAAGAAATAAGCTCTTGCTCTTTCACATTTTCCACCCTCCACGATAAAATAAATTTAAGGCCAAGGCATAGAAAATCGCCATAGTCTAGGCCTTCAATCACAAATGCAGATTAAGAAACAATCTTTTGAGATATTATATTTGCTATCTCATAGACATTCTCGAAATCAAAAGGGACAACTTATTTTGGAAATCACTTGTTCAACCATTCAAGGCTCAAATGTCAAATTTCTCATTCAAAATTTCAAAGACATCAAGGGACAAATATACAATTTTGCATCTAAGGTCACCAAAGCACACTCATGATCCCATTTACCATTATAAGATAGGGATCAGAAACTCATAGCATCAAGGGTCATCTATACTTCCAATTCATTATCCCAATAAACATTAATATTGAAATTGCATTTAGGCCATCAATTTTTACCAAACTGTTTCATATGAATAATGAATTCATATTACAAGCCAAAATAGGGTCATCTGAACACAATATCCCAATTTGTCTTTATAATTCATATAGCAATTTTCAACTTCCAAATTAGCCTTTATAGGCTTAATAGTCAAGATTGGCAGATTTTGCACTAAAAATGATATAGATTGACAAACACCTTGAATGCAACAAGTTTGTTCACAATTTAAGAGAGCAAGATAGACCGATGGATACCCCCATTCGAGATTAACTCATGCTTATATCACCGAATAGACACCTCTAGGACCAGTTAACCATTTGCACTAATCAACCTCCAAAACTACATTAGCCAGAAACATTTGAAGTTTATTTAGAAAGCCATACTTCCACTGAAATAGTACCCTCCGCCACTTCCACACGCAAATCTGCAAATCCTATACAACCTATTGGATCTTTTGCATAATTTTAGTCATTTGTTGCACAGAAATTAAACAGAATAATGCATATGGTTGATGTTGGCCTATACTCATCTCAAGACTAGAATTCACATCATATGAATGCACTATGTCTTCTTTTTCAAGCTTAAAGTATTCTCAAGCTTAGTCAGCTTCTATATCCCCCACTACAACTTCCCCTTCTTTTTCAATAGCCTTTTCCTCTTATATCTTCACCCTCTAGGTAAATTTTCCCTATGCAAACCATGTCTAAATATGGTATGTAAACCATTCTCAATCCTTCAATTATGTTTACTACCTTGAATCTACATTGGTTAAGCAAACTAAAGATGTTATGCACATCAAGAAAACAATCAGCAACAGTAATGTGAAAAAACCATCTAATAGTTTCGGTTACAACTAAAAATGAGCATATCCAATGGTAATTCTAACTTAAATGACAATAGTATGAGCAAGATCTAACTATTTTTCATACATTGCACATAAATTGAAAGATATGACATATGAAAGTGCTTTTGACCATTTTAGCATATTAGAGGTTAGACCTTCTGTGAAATATCAATACCTGCAATTTTCTCTGGCTAAGTTTGATAATTTGACATTGCTCCAATTACAACAAGCTTCCAAATCTACATCCAAAACTCTGTAATGAAAGAGTACAGAGAATTTTGATTATAACAAGGACATCAATTTTAATGATTCAACAACTGAAGAAGAAACCAAGCAAGAAGTAAGCTAGTTAATATGAAGTATATAGAAAGGCCAACACAATGGAAAGCTGTTTCACCAACTATTAAAATCTTAGTAAGCTGTTTCATATTTTCACCCTCTGCATAAAATAAATTGAATGACACAACATGGAAAGTCGCCAAAATCTTTAATAAGCACACTTCATTTCCTGGTTTGGAATACGGATTGTGGAGATTAAAAATTGAAGTATTGCACATTAATTGGCATGTTGGAATGACTTCTGGAATTATCTCCTACATCTCGCAAAGCTTCTCGATATTAAAAAGAACAACTATATAATTAAAATCACTTGTTCAACCATGGTTGAAGTTTCAAACAAGCATTCAGAACAACATTATTCTAGTACTTGAAACAACCTTTGGAGGAATTTTGTCTACCATCGCATAAAGCTTCTCAAAATAAAAAAAGAAACAAAATATTTTTAAAGTTACTTGTTCAGCCATGGTAGAAGTTTCACACAAGCATTCTCGAGATTGCACATTATTCGATAATCAAGATTAAGATGTTAATGTTGCAAATGAATAATCAACCCCCAAAGCATTTGTTTAAGACACAAATTTGGAGACAGCGTGTGTCTACTTCACAGAAGACAAAATTTAGTCAAATCAATTGGAAAAAAAAAAAAATCCAAAGAAACAGGACCCATAAATGGAAATAGACAGATATAGAAGTGATAAAAGAACCGCTGAAAAAAATTAAGACGAGCAGGCAACATCACAACTAAAGTTCAAAGGATTGCAGATTTCATCGAATGTCTAATCAAAAAGCCTAAATCTCTTTTTCGAATACAAAGCAATCACACGCTTGAAACATGAAACGTTATAATGATTGTGACCCTATGATTGTATAAATTTGGAAACATTTCCAATCAAATTTCCATGAATTATTAATACCAGCAATTTTTCCGGCTGTTTGGATAATTTGACATTGCTCCAATCCAAATCCATATCCTAAATTCTATTGTTATGAAAGAGAAAGTCAAATATAGCAAGGACGGCAATTTGAATGCATCAACAGCTGAATAAGATATCAAGAAAGAAACAAGCTTTCATTGTGAACTATGCAGACAGGCAAACAAAAATTGACATCACGACCTCCTCAACATAAGAGGTCGCCTCGAAGTCATTTCCCACCCTCCACTATAAAATAAACTGATGGCCACAACATAGAAAGTCATCAGAGTCTATTTATGTCTGGCATCTCATAAATCATCTCAACATTTAAAGGAACAGTTATATTTTAAAAATAGCTTGTCCAGCCATGGTAGAAAATTCCAAAAAGCTTTCTAATTTGCATCATTATAATTCTTGAAACAACCATTTGAGAAATTTTGTTTCCCATCTCATAGACCTTCTCCAAATCAAAAGGGACAATCTATCTTCTAAATCACTTATTCAACCATTAGAACAAGCATCAATCTAAGGAAAACTTATTTATCAAATTCTGACATTTCAAAAGTAATCAAGGCTCAAATGTCAGAGTTTCGGATTCAATTTTGCATCTAAGATCACCAAGGCCCACTATACCATTATAGAATAGGCATTGCATCAAGGGTCATCTCTACTTGCATTTCTAGTTACAAGTTATGAATAAACATTCATATTGAAACTGCATTTAGGCCATCAACTTTTCCATGTATACCACACTAATTTTATATGGAAAAAAAGAATTTGGTATGTAATATACTGAATTCATAGGAATAAGGAAATCATATTAAAAGCTACGTTTGGATAATTTTGGGTAAAGAAATCATCTTGTGACTTGTGAGGGTCATCCAAACATAACTTCCAATTTTTATGGTCCAAATTAGCCTTCTAAGGGCTTGAATAATCAAGAAACACTAATATCGCACATTTTGGGATAATTCAGATCTTAGAGGTTAATGTTGCAAACAAAAAACTACCCCAAAACATTCAAGTGTCAAAAATGATTTTGGAGTCAGAATGAGTTTTCTATACAGAAGACAAATCCATTAGAAACAAATCCAAAAGATAAAGAATTTCTTTTCCTCCTCCTACACCTTTACCCTCTAGGCCAATTTACCCTATACAAACCATGTCTAAATATGGTATAGTTAAACCAATTAAACCAAATAGTTACAAGAAGTATTTGTTGTCTAATTAGAAAGATGTTATGAACATCCAGGAAACTAGTCAGCAAGTATTAAAGTGAAAGAACCATCTAAGTTTTATGTCAACTCGAAGGGAGCATATCCATTGGTATTGTACTAAAATGAAAAAATAGTATGACCTCAGTCAAGCAGATAGCAACCGGATGATTACTTACTACATGTGATCAACAAATATGTGATTCATATTACGTGATAGAAATGATAACACCCTTCTCAAATTCTTAAGGATTGATACACATAAAAGTAAGATTTATCACTTCATTGTAATTTAAGATATATCTTATAACTCCTGATATTATGCCTTTTGGACAACAGAAGCCAGTTCTTTCTTCTGCAACTTATAGTATGCAGAAATCCTTGGTACTCAAAAAGTATAAATTGCAAACTGTGATATATGGAAGTGGTTCGCAGCAGACAAAAATCCAATCAAATCATTCAATATTCCTTTGGAATAAGAAATTCCAAAGATAAACGATTGAATGGAAAGAGAGAGATATAAAAGTGAACCACCAGAAAATCATAAGAAATTAAGTTAAGATCAGCTGCAAAACTAAACCTGAGAGGATTGTAGATTCATTGAAGGTCCAATCAAAAATCTTATATTTATTCTGTGTTTGTACATCTTTGTCGAAATCAAGCAATCTCAGGCAGCAGATAATGAAACCTGATAACAATGCTTGTGACTCTATGATTGTATTATTTTGGCAACATTTCATATCAAATTTATGTGAAATATTAATACCAGAAATGTATTCGGCTGAGTTGGATAATTGGCCAACAAGCTTCCAAATCCATATCATAAATTACGTTGTTATGAAAGAGAATGTCAAATATAACATTGTGTACATCAATTTGAATGCACCAACAGCTGAATAAGAAACAAGCTAGTTCATTGTCAAATATGCAGACAGGCCAACATAAATTGACATCACAATCTCCTAAACATAAGAAATAAGCTCTTGCTCATTCACACTTTCCACCTTCCACGATAAAATAAATTTAACGCTAAGGAATAGAAAATCGCCATAGTCTAGGCCTTCAATCACAAATGCAGATTAATAAACAATCTTTTTTAATATTTTGTTTGCTATCTCATTGACATTCTCGAAATCAAAAGGGACAACTTATTTTGGAAATCACTGTTCAACCATTCAAGGCTCAATTGTCAAATTTCTCATTCAAAATGTCAAAGGCATCAAGGGACAACGTTCAATTTCCTCAAGGGACAGATATTCAATTTTGCATCTAAGGTCACCAAAGCATACTCATGATCTCATTTACCATTATAAGATAGGGATCAGAAAGTCATAGCATCAAGGGTCATCTATACTTGCAATTCACTATCCCAATAAATATTCATATTGAAATTGCATTTAGGCCATCAACTTTTACCATACTGTTTCATATGAATAATGAATTCATATTACAAGGCACAATTGGGTCATCTAAACACAATATCCCAATTTGTCTTTATAATTCATATAACAATTTTCAACTTCCAAATTAGACTTTATAGGTTTAATAGTCAAGATTCACATATTTTGCACTAAAATTTTCATGTTGCCCACAAAATATTCGTGTGTCAAACATGATTTTAGACACAGAATATGTTTGCTTCACAACAAAAAAAAACTTGAGAGAAATCAATTGGACAGATATTCAAGGCTCAAATGTCAAATTTCTCATTCAAAATGTCAAAGGCATCAAGGGACAACATTCAATTTCCTCAAGGGACAGATATTCAATTTTGCATCTAAGGTCACCAAAGCATACTCATGATCCCATTTACCATTATAAGATAGGGATCAGAAAGTCATAGCATCAAGGGTCGTCTATACTTCCAATTCACTATCCCAATAAACATTCATATTGAAAATGCATTTAGGCCATCAACTTTTACCATACTGTTTCATATGAATAATGAATTCATATTACAAGGCACAATATCTAAACACAGTATCCCAATTGAAGGTCCAATCAAGAACCCTGTAATTATATTCCGATAGGAATCGAATTCAAAGCAACCACGGACAGCAGCAACATGAAACCCTAAGTCAGGTTTTCGAATTCGAATCAAGTTAGCGCTTCCAATTAAAGAATCAAGGACGGGCAGCAGAATCATGAAACCCTGATTCAGTGTTTCGAATTCGAAGCAAGCGACATAGGTAAACTTGAGAGGACCACAGGTTCATTGAAGGTCCAATCAAGAACCCTGTAATTATTTTCCAATAGAAATCGAAAAATTGAAATCAAATTCGCACCAGCGACATAGGTAAACTTGAGAGGACCGCAGATTCATTGAAGGTCCAATCAAGAACCTTGTAATTATTTTCCAATAGGGATCAAAAAATTGAAATCAAATTCGGACCAGCGACATAGGTAAACTTGAGAGGACTGCAGATTATTGAAGGTCCAATCAAGAACCTTGTAATTATTTTCCGATAAAAATCGAAAAATTGAAATCAAATTCGAACCAGCGACATAGGTAAACTTGAGAGGACCGCAGATTCATTGAAAGTCCAATCAAGAACCTTGTAATTATTTTCCGATAGGAATGAACAATTGAAATCAAATTCGGGCCAGCGACATAGGTAAACTTGAGAGGACCGCAGATACATTGAAGGTCCATTCAAGAACCTTGTTATTTTTTTCCGATTGAAATCGAAAAATGGAAATCAAATTAGGACCAGCGACATAGGTAAACTTGAGAGGACCGCAGATTCATTGAAGGTCCAATCAAGAACCTTGTAAATATTTTCCGATAGAAATCGAAAAATTGAAATCAAATTCGGACCAGCGACATAGGTAAACTTGAGAGGACTGCAGATTCATTGAAAGTCCAATCAAGAACCTTGTAATTATTTTCTAATAGGAATGAACAATTGAAATCAAATTCGAGCCAGCAACATAGGTAACTTGAGAGGACCGCAGATACATTGAAGGTCCAATCAAGAACCTTGTTATTTTTTTCCGATAGAAATCGAAAAATTGAAATCAAATTCGGACCAGCGACATAGGTAACTTGAGAGAACCGCAGATACATTGAAGGTCCAATCAAGAACCTTGTAATTATTTTCCGATAGAAATCGAAAAATTTAAATCAAATTCGGACCAGCGACATAGGTAAACTTGAGAGGACTGCAGATTCATTGAAAGTCCAATCAAGAACCTTGTAATTATTTTGCGATAGGAATGAACAATTGAAATCAAATTTGGGCCAGCGACATAGGTTAACTTGAGAGGACCGCAGATACATTGAAGGTCCAATCAAGAACCTTGTTATTTTTTTCCGATTGAAATCGAAAAATTGAAATCAAATTAGGACCAGCGACATAGGTAAACTTGAGAGGACCGCAGATTCATTGAAGGTCCAATCAAGAACCTTGTAATTATTTTCCGATAGAAATCGAAAAATTGAAATCAAATTCGGACCAGCGACATAGGTAAACTTGAGAGGACTGCAGATTCATTGAAAGTCCAATCAAGAACCTTGTAATTATTTTCCAATAGGAATGAACAATTGAAATCAAATTCGGGCCAGCAACATAGGTAAACTTGAGAGGACCGCAGATACATTGAAGGTCCAATCAAGAACCTTGTAATTATTTTCCGATAGAAATCGAAAAATTGAAATCAAATTCGGACCAACGACATAGGTAAACTTGAGAGGACTGCAGATTCATTGAAAGTCCAATCAAGAACCTTGTAATTATTTTCTAATAGGAATGAACAATTGAAATCAAATTCGAGCCAGCGACATAGGTAACTTGAGAGAACCGCAGATACATTGAAGGTCCAATCAAGAACCTTGTTATTTTTTTCTGATAGAAATCAAATTCGGACCAGCGACATAGGTAAACTTGAGAGGACTGCAGATTCATTGAAAGTCCAATCAAGAACCTTGTAATTATTTTCCGATAGGAATGAACAATTGAAATCAAATTCGGGCCAGCGACATAGGTAAACTTGAGAGGACCGCAGATACATTGAAGGTCCAATCAAGAACCTTGTTATTTTTTTCCGTTTGAAATCAAAAAATTGAAATTAAATTCGGACCAGCGACATAGGTAAACTTGAGAGGACCGCAGATTCATTGAAGGTCCAATCATGAACCTTGTAATTATTTTCCGATAGAAATCGAAAAATTGAAATCAAATTCGGAGCAACATAGGTAAACTTGAGAGGACCACAGATACATTGAAGGTCCAATCAAGAGCCTTGTTATTTTTTTCCAATAGAAATCAAAAAATTGAAATCAAATTCGGACCAGCAACATAGGTAAACTTGAAAGGACCGCAGATTCATTGAAGGTCCAATCAAGAACCTTGTAATTATTTTCCTGATAGCAATCGAATTCAAAGCAACCACGGACAGCAGAAACATGAAACCCTATGTCAGGTTTTCGAATTCTAATCAAGCACGGGTAGCAGAAACATGAAACCCGAAATTAGCACTTCGAATTGAAGAATCAAGGACGGGCAGCAGAATCATGAAACCCTAATTCAGTGTCTCGAATTCGAAGCAAGCACGGGTAGCAGAAACTTGAAACCCTAAATCAACGTTAGCGACTCCGCAATCGTATTTATAGGGTTGGAGTAATCAAGATTTATGAAGATTGAGATTCTTGATTTAATATCAATACAGAAATACCATGGAAATTATGAAAAAATTGAATTGGAAATTAAAAAGATTGAAGAGGAACAAATGAGGAAAAAGAGTGACTTCGGCAATAGTTAGAGATCAAATTCATACGAGCAATAGTTAGCTATCGATGGAAATCAAGACGCTCAACTCACTCTCTCTCTCTCGTTCTCGCAAAGCAAAGAAAAACACAATTCCAATTCTAATTTCCAATTACAATACTAGGCGAACCACCGAGTCGTATTTATAATACCAAACCAAAAAAGCGTGTCGTATTTATTTATTTATTTATTATTTTATTTTATAATAAATAGTAATAATATAATTATTCCTAATGATACTATAATATATTCCTAATAATGTATTTCTTGTTCAGGTCCTTTCCAACAAGTTATATTGTTTTTGTCAGTTGTTGTTTTTTTCTTTTTACATTCATTGTATTAGTATTGGTACTAAATTGTTTTTTTTCTATTATTAGGATGTGTCAATTAATATAAAAATGATAATAACATAACTATATAAAATAATTATAATTCAAAGTTAAAAAAGTATAATTAACAAAAACCATTTTAATGATAGAGATTAATGCTTGTTGCAATATTTGTTTCTTTAACTACAAATTAAGTTAATTCTTAAAAGAAAAATAAATTACAATATAAAGTCGTTTAAAAATATACAGGCTAATTCTTTTAGTTTTATAAAAATTAAATCATAAATATAATTAATAAATACCAATTCAACATACACATACAATTTTTTTTACAAGGTAAAAGTTTGTTTTTGTGGCAATAATCATATCCTCCATCCTTCTAATATTAAAGGTCTTTTAGGATAACACACCTCAAAAAATATTACTAGTAACAATTTTTAATGCAAAAGAAGGGTAGGATTAAAATATTTTTCTTCTTCTATATTACTAATTAACAGTATATTTTCAACTACTTAAATAAACAAAATAATATTAAAAAGTAATTTAATGTGTTGACGTTTGCCAATCTTCATTTGCATCTACCTTTTTTACTTCCTTTGAAATAGAAAATTTTAAAACGTGTCTCAAAAAATTATTTTTTTTTTCACAAGAAAATTTGTCAATTGTTCAAGTGATACCACTACTATTTATCAACTCATTAATTCTTGATTTGAATTTCACTCCATTTGTTTTTCTTTACTTTAACTTATTGCTTTAACTCCAATATTGAAAACATTAAAAATAAAAAAAACTTCTAAATAGAATTTACATAATATAGTATTTAACATATTTTAATTTTGAACTTTTGTTACATAAGTAGACATGTTTAAACTAGTGTCAACCATTAATTTAATTTGAACATGTGACAACAACTTTCTAATGCATTCTCTTTTTTCTATTACACATTGTTATTCGATTTTGAATTAACTTCTCTGGATAGTAACACAATCATAAGTCTTAGCATCTTGAAATTGCATTAAGTACATCTAGAATGTCAACTAACATAACGCATTAGTTAGTTGTCAAACACAAAATACATTAGAAACTAACTATATTAAAAACTACTCAAACTACTAAATCCAATTTGGCTTATAAACCCGTACAATATGCAACATATGCATGCAAATACACCACTTACAAGTGTTTTAAAGATTTTTATTTCAACCCCCCATCGAATCACGTTTGTATACTTCATCCTTGAACACTCCATCTCTTCCATGCTCTAATGCAATCTCTCTTCCTTGGTGACTCTCAATCTTTCTTTCTTGCTCTATTGCATGTGTTTGAAGGGCTTCATCGTTTCTAAGTGCTTCAATCAATTCATCAACTCATAGCATAGTATATGATCTTCATTGATGTAATATTTTTCCTTCTAATATTTCATACGTTTTCAATAAATTATATAAATAATCACCACACTAGTTTTAAATATGGTTTATTCCAAACATGACTTTATCTCTTTGAATTTTCTAATAAATTTTTTTAACAACACGGTTTTCTGTATCCTTTAAAATTATTCTTGTAGGTTTTGATCTCTAAAATTTTTGTATTTTACTTTTACTAATATTCAAAATATTACAAATAATAAATGTTTAATTTGAAGTGTCTACAAAATTGGAAGCTAACCGTAAGTACTCTATTTTTTTATTTGAAAAAAAAAATGGTACCCTATTTTGGTATTTTAAAACTAGTGTATGAGCCGCATGTACACGCACGCGTATATAAGACTCTAACTTCTAACTCTTTTCAACATATCAAAGATTAGGGTTTCGCGCAAACTTTTCTCATTTTCCTCTAAATCAATTTAACGTAAGATTTTCGATTCGATTTATCTTCTTTTTCTATTAAATTATACGCACGATGCAACCCCCGGGCTTCTTTGAATGATAATGAGGTTAAAGCCCCATTGCTCGTGCAAAATCGATGCCGTTCGTGTTGCAGTTCAGTCTTAGTTATTTCACGATTGAATCTGTGTCAAAGTAATGGCTACATAATCGATTAACTATTTTCTATTTCTAATTTCTTTTTATAAGTTTTGAAATCTGAATTTGCCTCGCTTTACCTTCAGCTTGTTTTCAAACACTTTGGAATTTTGAGCTAGTCCTTCAGGCATAAATTATAACGTGGTCGTTTTCACTTTGAGGTCTTTTCTTTTTCTTATTGTCCCTCAGAAAACACCTCTTACATTATCAATTATTAATTCATAAAAATTGAATTTTATTTTCTTTTTACTAGGTTTGTTTTAATTCTTGGCTATGATTACATATTATCCGCGCTTCTGAGATTCTCGATGAAGTATTAAGGACTGAAACATGGTTGAATTTCTTTATATGAGCCTGAATATTATCTTTCCATTTTTTTTTAACGTATATTTGTAATATTGGTTTTGTTTATTTATAATTGTTGGCTATGATGATTTTTAATTACAGCTTCATGCCAGTTCTGCTTCTGAAAAATCGTGATTGTTAGAGCTGTCTAATGCTCTGAGCCTCTCAATTTTGTAAAAAGTTGCTTTTGTTTAATGTTTTAAGGATTAAATTCATATGTGCAATCAGTGTATCAATCAGAGTATCGCTAAAATATATTTGATTTTAATCATACTTATCTTTTTTAAACTAACATGGATTTTTGATTGATTGAAATTGATTGTGTTATTTGTTTTATTTTTGTATTGATTGTTTTAATGTTTTAGTATTTTCATGATTATTTTGTATATTGGTAGCTTGTAACATTGCTGATGATGATATAATCCAACTTGTTTGAGGTGTTGTGGAGCCATGCCCCTGTCTTCAGGGAGAACCTACTTGGTAAAGCTACATTCATGTGACATCTATGGATTTAACTGAGGCAAAAATAAACTATTTTAATTTGTGAATATCACTATGCTCTGAATCATCTCTGTGTTTGAATAACTCAAATATTGTTGTCTTGATATAAGCTTAATCACTTCTATGAACCACAAATTAGGAGTTAAATAAAACGTTAAATGAATATGCATTTGTTCTTTGTTCTTAATTTGTTGAAATATCTCAAATTAGTAAGGAGTATATCTGCGAGGTCGAACAAACTGCTCTATTAATTTTTTATTTATCCTGATCAACTCCACATTCATGGTAAGATACATTTTTAGCTAAAATATATGAATGGTCGGTGAATGTGATCAAATTAGTTTATGAATTTTGTAAATTGTTAAAATAGTTCTTTAATAAATTTTGTGTTAAATATTTTGATGTAACATTGAATTGGATTAGATATGTAATTTATTTGGGTTGATTCATTAATGTTATCTTCTTGATGATAAATTTGACAATAATTTGTGAATAATTATATTCATGTATAAACTAATTATTAACAAATTGATAATAATAATAATAATAATAATATAAAATCATAGTAGACAAGTGATGAATTCATGGGAAAAAAAGTCTTAATCTAGTATCATGGATTTTATTTATTTATTATTAGAAAATGGTACTCATTCATTAAAATCATAAAAATTACATGATCAAGAATAATACAATTCAAAGTGAATAAACTTACATAATTTATATTAGTAACATGGAAAGTAAACATTGTAAAGAGTGATTTTAAACTTGAAATTGATCTTAGATCATTCTGATATAGCTAAAGAAATGAAAAATAGTTAAAAAAAAAAAAAAAAAGAGAGAGAGAGAAAATCAGTTTTCGATGTACACTACTTTCTGAAGACCTCTTTCAACCAATCCAGACTATAATGTGGATCTCTAGTCTTTTTGGTCTACTCCCAAATATGTTCTATGGTCCCTTCTAATAGAGTTATGGCAAGATTACACGCCGTTACTCTATCTACATCAGGTGGACAGTAGAATTCACTCCTAATAGGCAATCCTATAAGATTGACAACATCATTCAAAGTAATTGTCATTTCACCAATTGACATGTGAAATGACTATGACTCGGAATGCCATTTTCAATAAACACATAAAGCAGGTTGTTGTCGATCATCTTCAAACTACTTCGTTGTAATGCGTTCAAACCTGACAACTTCACTCAGTTTTCTATGGGTCGCGGGAGTACCAACAAGGTAAATTGTTGCATTTTCTTTTCATGCGCAACAATTTTCAGCAATGGTCGCTCCTGTATACAAAGAAAATATACGACATTAAAATTAAATATAGACTAAAAATAATAATTAATTTAAATATTTTTAATGCACTATATGTAATAATTTATTTAATATACCTCACTAAATCATAGTCTAGCTGAAGCATGATGACAGTATCATGTAAGGACAAACAAATCATAAAGTCCTCCAGGATACTGTGTGACCTCCTCAAGCCCCTTAGCTCCATCATGCCCCTCCTCCATGTGCTCTTCCTCATGAGCAGGTGCAGCCTCCTCCTGCTCATGTACATCCACCTACTCATGTACCTCATCCTCCTCATGCACTATAGAAGAATCCTCCTGTTGATATATAATCACTTAAGGGATAAATTCATGATCATAACGTCCCTCATCATCGTCTTCAATTATCATATGTTTTCTTCTCCTTGAAGTTGTCGGTCGAATCCTCTTTGGGGGATTCATCGCGGACGATGTAAAAGTATCAGTGTTACGTGTAATTTATATGATTTTGCCGTCTCTTCCTCATGCACTCACTGAAAATTAAAAATTAAAAGAAGTAAATCACAATTAGTTCTAAAGTTAATTAAAACTTTCAGGGAACTCGAGGTTCAAGTTCTCCGGTAACTACCGGAAATGTTATGGCCTCAAGTTTACCGGAGAAGTTAAAAAAAGTTTTTTGGAACAGTCTTATGTATTAGAGAACTTCAAAAAATGTTTTCTGGAAGAGGTTATGTACCGAAGAACTTCAAACAAGTTTTCTGGAGTGTATCTTGTGTATCGAAAAACTTGTATTCAAGTTTTTCGAAAGTTTTTTTTTTTAAAAAAAAAAAAAAACTCACTCTTGAGTTTTAGAAATCTTGGAATGAGAAATGGTAAATTTTTTGAAGTTTTATTATTTAAACGAGGGCAAAAAGTCTTATGTATTAGAGAACTTCAAAAAATGTTTTCTTGAAGAAGTTATGTACCGAAGAACTTCAAACAAGTTTTCTGGAGTGTATTTTGTGTATCGAAAAATTTGTATTCAAGTTTTTCGAAAGTTTAAAAAAATAAAAAAACTCACTCTTGAGTTTTAGAAATCTTGAAATGAGAAATGGTAAATTTTTTGAAATTTTATTATTTAAACGAGGGTAAAAACGTCATTTCATTCCTAATTTGGGGGTATAGATATGATTAGATGGATATGGGGTAAAAATTTCATGTATTTACTTATCATCAGAATAATAAGACAAAAATAGATATAAAAAATGTAGTAGTCATCTTTTTCTTCATTGGAGAATTAGATTATTGAGGTCCCAAAATTTTATGATACACTCTAGCGTATCATATGCATTTTGTTTCTTCTCTCTACTCCCACTTTCAAATATATTATCTCTACTTGCCCTTTTTTTTTTCACTTGCATTTATCATTATGATCTCATTTATTGGTAGCTCATTGAGTAACATTTTTCCCCTTTTTTAATATATCTCACTCTGATTTAATCTATCCAAACACACTCCGAGACTCTTTTTAATTACTTCGAAATCTTGATTAAATACCTAAAAAACTTTTCTATCACAAAAGACAAAAGAGTATTTTAAAATATTTTCAAATGGAAAACATCTCCTAAGACTAGTATAACAAAGACAACTGAATAAAAAATGTGTTGTCTCTTGCACACTTTAGAAACGAGTTTTTAGCTGGTTTTAAAAGTGGCGTTGCATTACATCCAAAATGTTCTAGTGTAAATAATTTGGGGCAGTTTACTTTAGCTTTGAGATTTGGTCTAGCAAGCCACTTGCTTAAGCCTTCGTGATTTTGTTGCTAGACGTCCAAAATCTATAACTCAGGTGGTGACATTTTAGGTGGAGAAGTTACTAGTTTTGTCAACCAAAGGAAAATGTAGCTTTTACCAATATTATATATTAATACTATAATCAAGGGTCTTGATGGTTTACTTGCTACTTTTTGATAACTCCTATTTACTATATTGATAATATTTATACTATAACCCTTATTTTTTATTTATAAAATGACACTTTTATTAATTTTTTAAAATTATTGTGTATATTTTGTTTTTATTATATTACTCTTAAGAAACACACCTCACTTTCAAAGCAACTATTTAGATATGAGAAATCTAATGCAATAAATTTTTTAAAAAATCAAATAAATAACACAAAATAAAAGATAAAACTGGAAACAAAAAGTAAAAAATCTATCTTTAATAAACCGAAACAATATAATATGGAAGGATAAATATATGCCCAACCAATAAATTTAGTATTCAAAAAAAATCCAAACATCAGGAAACTGTTAAATCTAATTCAAATTGATTTGTAATTAGTTAGTTAAAATATGGTTAGAAGTTACTTAGAGTATGGTTAGAAGTTGGTTAAATTTATTGCAATTGAATCAACTAAAACTGCTTTTATAAAAGTCATAATAGTCAAGATCAATCTAATGAAAAAACTGAATCATTATCTAGACTACGAAGATCAATCTTTGTTTTTCTGACTTTCTATTTTCTTTCTCTTTTCTTTCCAATTTCAATTCCTCTCAAATATACATCTTCTAACAAGAACAACACAAGAAAAATGATAGAAATGATGACAAAGAATAGGTAAACAGAAGTTAATAGAAACAAATAAAAATAAATAATTAATGTATAAACAAGCTTCTCTTTAAAACATTTTATTTGAAACCAAAAACTTACAAATCTAATTGTCTATATTTTATTCATTTTAGTCTTCATTTGGAGAGACTAAAAATAAATATTCTACATATTACACGTAGGAATGAGAATATGTTAGACCGACTAATTGAAAAATGTCATACGTTTTTTAAATCGACAAGACCAAGAATATTTGAAAGGACTAAAACCATAAAATTTTCTTTATAGTAATTAAATAAAAATGATATATTTGCAGGAATAAAATTATATTTAAACCAATATTACATCATATTTATTAAGTTTTAATTATATTAAAGCAATAAAAGCTTTTTTGTAAAAAAAAATAATATTCATAGGAGAATACATCAATATAATATAAATAAAAACTTATGCAAATTCAATAATAAAATTCTTAAATCATATTTATTGAATAAAAAACAAGAAGACTCCAATGAGCAAGTCTTTAAGTGTGGTCAGTCATATTTGATAGTTTCTTCTAAATCAACAAAAGTTCAACCTTTCATCAGAAATAATTAAACTACAATGATCAGTATGTGTTTACATGTGATCAAATGAGTTTTGTTATTTTTTTCATAGTTGGTAAAAGTTTGACCTTTCAAATGGATTAGATAAACTATAATAATGAAGATTAACTTGTGATTTATTCGATTGTGGTTAATTCATTGAGATAAGTGTTAAATAATCTCTCTCTCCCAAACCTGTATCTAATAAAAGCGAATTTTCTCCGTCCAAATCACGTCGGATTCGAGTGAATACTCGCGAATGCAGATTGTATTATCATCCCTAAATGTTGAAAATATAAGACTTAAAATATGTAACATTTTTGTTAAATATGATACTATGTTAGGACGTATACTACGAATGTATCCTTAAATGATGAAATAGGAAGAGAGATGAGTAAGTTTTAGGAGGAAATTAGTGTTTATTCTAAAGGATATGGTTGAAAATAAACATTAAACAAAAATACAAATATACATTACATTAATTTGCATTCTATTTCTGCAACAAAACATAATAGAGCTTGCAATTAAAATTAAAAAGCTTATGGATGAGTCATAATGCATCTCTCGCACATCAGTATATTGAAAGATGAAAGCTGTGAAGAAAATAGAAAAGACAGTAAAAATGCATGTTAATATTTTAGCTAGTAATTTTAGTTTACCTATTAATTTCTGTTCAGTATATTTAAAAAAATTAAACAATCATAGATTTTTAGTACCAAAAAATACTTGCTAATCACTTTTTCATAAGAAACAGCCTTACCTATCGTATGTTCATAATATTATTTATATTATTTTAAGTCTTTCAAAACAACCAAACTTAGTTTCCACACCTCATCAAAACAAGAGAACGTCTTTCTCTTTGATGAAATAATAAAATTGGGAGACCAAGCGCGTAGCTCAAATAGATAAACAGTTACACCAAAACGAGTTTGAGAACCATATTCAACATTCAAACTTCAACTAGTAACATCTCGTATAAATAAATAGCCTTTATCTATTCAAAAATAAATTTATAAAGACTTCATAAAACAATATATATATATATATACACATTGAAAATTAAATGAAAATAAAAACTTAATCCTTTCAAATATGTCATAATAATTATCAAACTTTATACTAGACTAATGGAGGATTTTTCTTTTATATATCCTTTTTTTTTTTACACCAAATACTTCATTCTCCAAAGTAATATTATTTAATTGTCCTACTTTTTGAGAATTAGTAAGATGTCGTTAACTCAGTGCGACTAGTTGAAAGGAGAAATTTTGTTAGACTTAATTGGAGGTCATGGGCTCGGAGAGCGACCTCGCATTATGGGTGACATTTTTTTTACCATTTTATTAATTATTATATTATTTTAATAATTGTTATATTTATTTAATATATTAAAAATAATTAAACTAATAAATAAGACATTATTAATAATATTAAAAACAATAATTAAAATCAGGATAAACCGAATCTCAACTTGTTAGTCATTTAAGTATACATCAATAATATAAATTTAAAATAGTATACATTCGAAAATTTAAATTTGAAATAGTATAAATTCGATCTTTTTTTCTTTATATACTTTTATTAGTTAAGTTTATTGTATTTTGTTTTATCCTTACTAATATAATTTTTTTAAATTTATAATATAATTTACTATTTTTAATTTTAATTATTTTCATTTATTATTATTATTATTATTTATTATATTATGTATTATTCATTATTATTTTTAATTTAATTATTTTTAATTTATTAAATAAATAATAACAATTATTAAAATCATTTAATAATTATTAAAACAACCAAAAACAAAATCAATCTTATGCACGCTCCTAGGATCAACAATCTCCAAGTAAGTCTAAAAAAAATTTCAATAGCACTTTAGATCAATCCTACTCATCTCCAAAGAGTAGGGCAATCAAGTAATATTATTTATAAGTGAAGTATTTTGGTGAAATATATATATATATATATATAATCCATAGATAGAGTTAATTGACAACTAAGAATTAAAGCTTCAAAAATCGCCTTAATTAGACACTATACTATGCTCATACAAAATATAGCAGGCATTCTATAACCACAGATCAAAAAATAGTTATAACCATCATATCCAAGGTTGCGACATGTGTTGTATATCCAGAACCAAAAGCCTGGTTAATACTTACAACCAACCATATTACAAGGGAAAAAAACGATCCGCCAACCCAAGGCATGGTTACTACTTACAACCAACCACATTCCAACAAAAAAAGGTCCTACCCAAAAAAAACAGATGGCAAAATATGTTTTATATCCAAAAAAAGCATGCTGAGAATTCACAAGCGTCCTAATCAACCCCTCCACACTTGAATGCCAAACCAATATCAACAGTAAAACATAACTTCTTTGACGTTATCCATAATTGCAGGCAGTTTCACCTGATCGTTCACCCCTCTGCTACCACTTCCAGAATCGGCATCAGAAGCATCTGCATCAGTGTAGCAGCGAGCTCGAAAAGCTAACAAGTGTGCATAATAGGCAGGGGGAACTGCAAAGAAGAATCAATTTTCTAGTTAAATATAGTTTTATACAGCCTATAATAAAACCAGAAATGAAAACCGAATAACAAACCTATTGACACTGATCGAGTGCACCTTGCTACAAAAGATGGTGGAGACATATAAGGATTGAAATGTAATGCTTCCCTTTGCATTACATGGCTATAGAACCTCTATTCGTACCTCAATACGGGCAACTCTTTTCTCATTAGTGTATGGAATGGAAGTGGTACTTCCCATTGAAGTTGAAATTCCCTCGATCATAGTCTTGATGGAAACAAAACTGGTAGAGGCGGAGTGGGTTCAATTACGATTTGAACAATTAAATCTCATAGAAGAAAAAAGAATGATAGCCCTATGTCATGGTCAACTATATCAAAAAAGACTTAAAAAGACATTCGAGAAAAAAATCCGTCCTCGAGTGTTTCAAGAAGGGGACTTAGTGCTAAAGAAAATATTGCCCATAAAAAAGAATTCTCGTGGAAAATGGACTCCGAATTACGAACGACCATATGTTGTGAAAAAAGCTTTTTCTGGGGGAACTCTAATACTAGCAGAAATGGATGGAGGGGACCTTCCACTTTCAGTAAATTCATATGTAGTCAAAAAATATTATGCTTAAAAAAAATGATGGAGTCGCTAGGTTGAAAACCTGAAAAGGCGACCTAGGCAAACAATTAGAGCATCCCGATGGATTGGACACATGGAAGAGCAGTCCATGCAAAAGTTAGGGATAAAAAAAATCAAGCATTTAAAATTGGGGCAGTTATTATTCTTGGAAGCTGATTATTAGGATTCATAAATTACAAGAATGACTAGCGTTTGTTATGTCTCCACCTAAATTAAACATACTCGTCCCCACATTGTAACCCCTACTTCAATTGTTTTGCTTTCAATGTAATGAATGTACATTTTCCAATATTGTCATTCGATGTTGTTTGTTACACTCTTTATATACCAATCCAGTTTCATTATTGAGTGTTCTATTATTTCAAATTTTGTTTTATAATAATAAATGTTGGAATTTGAAATATGTGAGAATATAAATAAAAAAATTTTGACACTTGAAAATATACACGGGAACTCGTTTGGTTCTCAAGATATACGAGTGCGTGAAGAATAATAAGGAGGATAATCATTTTAAACAATGGACTTTTGTTTCACTTCGAAAAAAAAGGCCATTCGATAGATACGAAGAGTCATCATGTGAAAACAATAGTTGTCTTTATTCATCCATTGAATCTTGGGACGAAGAAAAGCATAAGGGTCGGGGAATCAAATAAAAGAACAAAATTTATCTATAATGCATGACACATAAACCATACATAATTTACTTATACTCACATGATCCATGCATCTTCATTGACACTTTACCTATACTCAATGCATCACACACAGATGAATCATTCATACCTTATCATCCGAATTGCAAATATCATATACTTATTCCCCCTCTTTATCCACCTTCAAGATTGGACCAATTACGATCTACGCATCGGTAAACAATCTGAAGACGATCACTTTCATTTCTATAGATCCACACATCGGCAACCAATCTGAAGACGATCATTTTTAATTTCTATAGATCCACGCATCGGTAACCAATCCGAAGACGATCACTTTCATTTCTATAGATCTACACATCGGTAACCAATCTGAAGACGATCATTTTTAATTTTTATAGATCCATACATCGGTAACCAATCTAAAGACAATCACTTTCATTTCTATAGATCTACGCATCGGTAACCAATCTTAAGACGATCATTTTTAATTTCTATAGATCCACGGATAGATAACCAATCCAAAGACGATCACTTTCATTTCTATAGATCTACGCATCGGTAAACAATCCAAAGATGATCACTTTCATTTCTATAGATCTACGCATCGGTAACCAATCCGAAGACGATCATTTTTAATTTCTATAGATCCATGCATCGGTAACCAATCCGAAGACGATCACCTTCATTTCTGTCGATCTACGCATCGGTAACCAATTCGAAGATGATCCATCTTTATTTCTGTCGATCTATGCATTGGTAATTAATCTGAAGACGATTATTCTGCACATCTAAATTTTTTTTGCATCATTCTCACTTTAACATTTCAAATGCACTTTAATACATGTGTTCATTATTGGACAACATTTACGTCCTTATATTTACTTATATTTTACCTGATAACATGAAAACGAATACCATTGTTATTCATATTTTCATATTTTCCAAGTAAAATATAATTAAATAGGGGCAGTTGTAGTACCCTAATTTTGTCCAATTTATTAAAAATAAATCAAAAAGGAAAATATATATTAAAAAAGGAAGTAAATATATTTACAATAAATAGGCTCCTCAATTTATAATGCCAAATCAAGTTATAATTTTTAAATTACAATTACAATCAAATTGCAACCATAAATATTAAATCAAATTAAATGACAATAAGATTTAAACCAAACTAAATTAAGCCTGCTTGCTTTGACTATGTTTTGTTGTTTGCAGTATTTAGCTCTATATTGTTGCTGCCTTTCTGTTTCAGATGTAGTGTCACTGACCTTTGCTTTGTAACTAATTAGAGAAACATAAAAACATAATTTATAAGTCAGTATATGTACACATTATGCAGAACTAAATAACAAATTTTTGAGTTTAAAAAAAAGAAACTAAAAGACACATAAAAGCTCAGCAATGAACAAATCAGAACAAATAATCTAAAATTATGAAGGCATCAAAGGTGCAGAAAAATGCAGATGTTGAGCAAAGCAATCAAAGTATCAAACAGGAAATTGATGGAGAAGGACTAAGGCAGGCAAATAAAGCAACTAAACAAATAAAAAAACTCTATAAATACATCCCCATTTTGTTTAAAAGAAAAGAAAAAAAAGGATCTAAGATTAACACCACTAAAAAACGCACAAAGAAAGATAAAAGGAGAAAACCAGGGAGAGTATCATCAAACAGAGAAACAAAGGTATTTTTCTCTTGTACATTAAATTTGTTTGATCCCAATCTTCACTGTATGATTTTTATCTTTTTATTAAAAATGTAGTTTTTATTTTTAAGATAACTTTATGAATAAAAAATAAAAGTAAGAAATCACGAACCATCGACAATGGTATCGTCGTCGCTGAGTTCGCCGTCACTGTCGCTGAGTTCGTCGTCGCTGAGGTCGCCATTACCGTTTATGTGTTCTTCGTTTTCCCTTTTATTATTTAACATGGCCGCAGCTGATGCATGCCATTAGCCAATCGACTTGAGTTTTGCCATCAACCCCAACCCAATCGCGCCTGGGGTTCTTTCTGCCATCAGCCAACCCGTTTTTCCATCAGCCGCACACGAGCTTCTTTCATAAAAAAAATTTGGATTCATTTTTTACCTCACACTAATACAAAATTTCAAGTATGAAAATTCGATATTGAAATTAACATACCAGAAATTTGAAATTTTATAATTATAATATAAATAAGACATAATTGCTCTTGCAGTCTATTAACTTAATTTCAAGTAATACTTCATTCTTTTATTTTTTCTTCTTCTCGATTTAGTCTTTAATTTAATTTTAAGTAACAATTTAATCTTTTATATCTTAAAATATCAACAATGTTATCCTTTATGTACAAAAACTTAAAAAATTGATCAAAATCTTCAAACAAAACCCATAAAACTCAATACCAATTATATGAAAATTCATATATTCATCAAATGCATAGCTCAAATATTCAAAAAAACTAATATTTCCATCTCGAGCAACATCAAATTCATCAAATAAAGAATGAAAATTATTTGAAAATTTGAGTTGATAATTTGGTGAAATTTGAATTGTATTGAAGATAATAATTAATTTTATGGATTTTGTTTAAAATTTTTGATGAATTTTCATAAATAAAATGATAAAATTATTGACCTTTTAATACATAAAGGATCAAATTGTTATTTAAAATTAAATAAAAGACTAAATCGAAAAAAAAATTACTAAATTGTTATCAGAAATTAAATTAAAGGATCACGAGAACAATTATACCTATAAATAATGATACATATTTTTAGGTAACGTTTGTTAAAAATTTAGATACAAATGTATTCACTTTTTAGATAAATTTATTATTATGACATACTTTTGTTAATACACATAAATTTTGTTGAAACTTATAATAAGAGTAAGAGGGAGTCAATCTTTTGTGCATAGACTAAGTGATTGAAAACATTAATAAATCTATTTGATGTTTGTGAAAATTTTATTTGAATCAATAAGGGCCTCTTTGAAACATTTTCGGATTTTAGTTTTTAAAAATTATTTTATAAATTTGAATTAGAAAACTGTTTTAAAGAATAAAATTAAGAAAAAAACTTGTTTTTAAAAATAGATTTAGAGATGTGTAAAATATTTAAAGAATTAAAAAAATTAAAACACTATTTATCTGTTTTATTTTTTTATTTAAAAAAAATATAATATTAAAAATAGTTTTACAAAACTATTTTTAAAACAAATAATTCAAATAAATTTTAAAGTTTTCAAATTTTAAAATAGTAAAATAGTGTTTTTGAGATATGAATCAAACAAAACCTAAATCTTTATTGAAAATATGCGACCTTTAGAATAAATTTAAATAAACGCATTTAATGGCAAACTATTGAAAGAAAAGAATGAACCTTAAACTCACATGTGAAAGTCACATACTTCGTTTTAATCTTATTAAAGATATCAAGAGTTTATATTTTAAGGAAAGAAAATAAAGAATTTTTAATGTATAAATACATTAAAATTTTGACGAGTTTTATCTAATATATATATATATATATATATATATATATATATATATATATATTAGTTTCTACAATCATTCATATCTTGAGATTAATAATATAAGTTTAATTGTCACGTGTTGTTAAGTATTACATTATTAGTACATCATAATTATTTATGAACATGACTTTAGAAGTAATTGTCATAAAAGTAAGACATTTTTAATGATTTAACATTTATGATTGACTGACATTATAATAAGAATTAAATTATAATAATATAATATTTTTTTATTATTCTTAATATAACCATGAAAATACATATTATAATACTTATTGATTTTTTGTGTACATATTATAATACATATAGTAATATAAGCTTTTTTTGATTTTGGTTGTGGTGATTATTTTTGTTTACATCCTTATAATATAAAAAAAAAGTTATTTGGATCTTTAAAGTTAAGTGGATGTTATAAAAACTTTAATTGACAAAGGAAAATAATTTTTGGTCTCTATAAATATAACAATTTTAGTTCTTGATAAATTTATTTGAATTACACCCCTGCAATATTAAAAAAAATTATTTTTATTCCTTAATATCTCGGATGAAATGCAATAATTTGTATAATTATTTTTATAAGATACTTTCAAAAATTTATAGTTAATTTTTTTTAGTTACCTTAATTTATATAATTATCTAATAACTTGTCTTCGAAAGGTTACTTCAAAGTGTTTGGTAAAATTTTTATTTTATTTTATTTACCTTTGTGGTTAGTTTGTACGTAGAAGTCGAGAAATATTAATAACAAATATTAAATCTTTGTCTTTTTTCTCAATACTATTCAATATTTATTAATTCACTAATCCAATTTATTTATGTAGAACAAGTGTTTAGTAAAGTCACTTAATCAACTAATTTAAAAATATAAAATAACATACAAATTGATTTTTATTAATAATAAACGTATGTCAAGTAATATTTAAAAAAATTTCAATTCAATAAATTAAATTTTATTAATAATAAACGTATGTCAAGGAATTAGCTTGGCTTCTGTAAGTAACAAAATCGATTTTCCAATTGATGTGCTAATCGATTGTCCAATCGATTGATTTAACCTCAGAGTTCAGGTTTCACTTAAAACCTTTAAGTAATCGATTTCCCATTCGATGTACTTTGTGAAAGTTCTGTTTCTGAGTCAAGCAATCGATTGTACAATGGATTTAGCAACTGACTTGCTAATCAATTTGTTTACTTGTTAATTTTAAGATTTCATTTTAAAATTTGGCAAATACTTAAGCATGAAATCACATGGATGAGTCTACTTAGTAACTACTATAACCACTAATGACACTAGGTAGAATTGCATCTTTCTCTAGCTCATTCTCTACTTTTTGCTTGATTCCTTTTGTTCCAAGCTTGTGTCCAAGTGTATAGTGTTTTACTTGATTTTCCTGAAATGTAACTTGGTTCAAACTGTTAGTTCTATCAAATGATGCATGAACATTGTATGTTTGTGAATTGTGTCAAAATCATGATCAGGGGGACTTATGTCCAACAGATGGCTCCCGGAGATATGGAGAAAACTACATTCATTACACAATGGGGGACTTTTTGTTACAAAGTGATGCCATTTGGATTGAAGAATGTTGGGGCAACCTACCAAAGAGCAATGGTAACTTTGTTTCATGATATGATGCATAAAGAAATATAGGTTTATGTGGACGATATGATTGCAAAATCTCGGACCGAAGAAGACCATGTTGTTAACCTTCAAAAGTTGTTTGTGCGACTAAGGAAGTTCAAACTCTGTTTAAACACTTCTAAATGCACTTTTTGTGTATGATCAGGCAAGTTACATGGGTTTATCGATAGTCAAAAATGGATAGAAGTGGATCCAAATAAAGTAAGAGCAATACAAGAAATGACGGCTCCATGCACAGAAAAAG
Organism: Cicer judaicum; assembly: GCA_037974835.1. Lineage (NCBI taxonomy): Eukaryota > Viridiplantae > Streptophyta > Magnoliopsida > Fabales > Fabaceae > Cicer > Cicer judaicum. Next base: position 20,500,963 of record JBBPBS010000276.1, on the reverse strand, counting down.
AAGTTCGCGGCTTTTTGGGTAGATTGAATTACATTGCCAAGTTCATATCGCATCTCACTGCTACATGCTAGCCAATTTTCAAGTTGTTGCGCAAAGACCAAAAGGTTGAATGGAATGATAATTGTCAAAAAGCTTTCGAAAAGATTAAGCAATACTTGTCAAAACCTCCAATCTTCTGTTTAATTTATTTGATATTATAAAATTAATTTTCATATTCTGTTTAAGCTTCTATTTTAAAATTTATTAAAAATTATTATTATTAATCTTCTGTTTTAAAATGCATTTTCTTTTATTTATTATTTATTATTATTATTATTATTATTATTATTATTATTATTATTATTATCAATCTTCAGTTTTAAAATAATTTAAAATTTATTAACATTCGCAAACAACATCGAGGTTTAGGATTTTAACTCGAAACATGGTATCCAATCAAATAATATTGTTATTTGTCAGTTGATTTAAGTTTTATAGATAACTTATTGTCAAATATATTCAATATATATATATATATATATATATAT
>JBBPBS010000276.1:20467270-20497346 GCA_037974835.1 Cicer judaicum | reverse complement strand
GAAAAGAGTCTAAACAAGAATTAGAGGCAAACAAAAATCGAAAACACTTGTGATTGTTTAGAGCTTATATTCCTAATTATTTATTTTTATTTTTGTATTTCTTTATATATTTATTATTATTGTTATTATTATTATTATTATTATTATTTCCTTTTTTAATAAAAAGTAAAAAATAAATCGGAAAAAATTAGGTGTCAACATTAAGTTCTTCATAATTTTAAAAAAAATTATTTCTAATAAGATCCTTAAGTTCTTAATTGATTAGTCAAGAATATTCAATTATCTGCTTGAGAAAAACATGTTATGTGCCAAACCCAATTTGGTACCAATATTTTGAAAGAATTTTTTTATCTCATTCTTGAATTATTCAAGAACATTCAATCTTCTGCTTGATAAATAAAAGAACAATAACTGATTCAATCTTCTGCTTCTGCTTGAGAAATAAAAGAATATTAACTGTCCCAAGGTCTTATTTGTTTTCAAGATTTTGAAAAGAAAAAAACTTTTTACGGTTTGTATAATGGAGTTTTGCACAATTTTGGAATTTTAATTCCAAAAATTTTGCCCCGCCTGATTTATAATTGAGATAGCTATTTTTTTTTTCTCATACTTGATTATTTGAGAATCTTGGCTAAATAAAAAAGAATCTTCAATCTTCTGCTTCAAAAAAAGCTAACACATTAACGGATGGATATATTTTGTTTCACCAATATTTTGAAAGGGATGGATTTTTATGTCATTCTTGAATTATTCAAGAACATTCAATCTTATTCAATCTTCTGCTTGAGTTTCTCAAAAAAATATTTTACGGTTGCTATGATGATGGAGTTTTTTCAATCTTCTGCTTCAAAAAAAGATAACACCTAAACATATGGATATATTTTGTTTTACAAATATTTTGAAAGGGATGGATTTTTATGTTATTCTTGAATTATTCAAGAACATTCAATTTTCTATTTTGAAATAAAAGAACATTAATTGAGCAAACATGCTTTGTCTCGAGACCCTATTTGTTTCCAAGATTTTGAAAGAAAAAAAATATTTTTATTGCTATGATGATGGAATTTTGCACAATTTTGGAATTTTAATTCCGAAAAATTTGCCCCGCCCGGTTTAAAATTGAGATATCTATTTTTTCTCATATTTGATTATTTGAGAACCTTGAATCTTGGCAAATAAAAAAGAATCTTCAATCTTCTGCTTCAAAAAAAGATTAACACCTAAATGGATGGATATGTTTTGTGAAACACCTAAATGGAAGGATATATTTTGTTTCACAAATATTTTGAAAGGGATGGATTTTTATGTCATTCTCAAATTATTCAAGAACATTCAATTTTTTGCTTGAGAAATAAAAGAACATTAATTGAGCAAACATGCTCTATCTTGAGACCCTATTTGTTTACAAGATTTTGAAAGAAAAAAATCTTTTTACGGTTGCTATGATGATGGAGTTTTGCACAATTTTGGAATTTTAATTCCGAAAAATTTGCCCCGCTTGGTTTAATATTGAGATAACTATTTTTTTCTCATATTTGATTATTTGAGAACCTTGAATCTTGGCTAAATAAAAAAGAATCTTCAATCTTCTGCATCAAGAAAAGATAACACCTAAATAAATGGATATATTTTGTTTCACAAATATTTTGAAAGGGATGGATTTTTATGTCTTTCTTGAATTATTCAAGAACATTCAATCTTCTGCTTGAGAAATAAAAGAACATTAATTGAGCAAACATGCTTTGTCCCAAGACTCTATTTGTTTTCAAGATTTTGAAGAAAAAAAAAACTTCTTACGGTTGCTATGATGATGGAGTTTTAAAAAATTTGCCCCGCTTGGATTAAAATTGAGATATCTATTTGTTTTCATATTTTGATTATTTGAGAACCTTGAATCTAAATAAAAAAGAATTTTCAATCTTTTGCTTCAAAAAAAATAAATAAAAAATAAATAACACTTGAATGGCAGGAATCAATGGAATATTTTGTTTCACAAATTTTGAAATTGATGGATGTCTTATGAACTCTTTTTTCATAATGTAAGGAATTCAAGTTTGGTTGGTGAATTGATAAGTGAAATGAATTGTTTTTTTTTTCCCCTCTCATTATCAAAAAATGGGGTGGTATATATGAGCTTAGTTACCCCAAATTTGATTGCAAGTTACATATACTTTGTTCCATGATTTATGTTAGGGATTGAATGTCTTGATGCGCCAAAATGGATAGATGTTACCTCAATGTGAAAGCTAGTTGTTGCTACCTTAATAAAGCATGGATGGATAATTTGCAGATGAATACTGTATGAGTTGTGACCTCTATTTGGGGGATTCAAAAATTAACTTTTTTTCTAAGTGCACATTTTGATTGGCGGTATGCAAGATCTTACCTCTTATGACAGAGTTATATTTCTTGTGTCATCTAACTAGTTGGTTTTGAAGGAGTAGTAGATTTTGCATTGTGCTGCTATTTGTTTGTTTTTTTGTGATTGATCTGGTAGCACCAGGTTGCGAGCTCATTTTTTTTTGCTGGTTTGGTGTTGCTTCACGCTCGACATTGCAGTAAGCATGAGTTGCATAAGTTTGGTGTTGTATGCACAATGAGGCTTTTTGTTACGATTGGTTAGTTTATTATCATGACAGTTATAATAAATTGTATTTTGATATGTGTTGGTGGGGTTACTTCTATAATAGTCACTAGAAAACACAACATTGGATGCTTTTGAATATATAGTTTCTATTTTTAAAGCTTTGATCATGAAGTGGACATATTATATTGTTAAAACCCTTTTATGATTTTTTTTGCATGAAATTAATCAACTGTTAAGTAATTGGTATTTGGCTATTTGCAGAAGATGTTGTAAGGTATTGTTAGCAATATTATAGAAGTAGAATTAGATGAGACCAGATAACGAAAGAGAATGATAACTCTAGCCTTCTATCTTCTAACAACTCAGTTCATTAGATGCAAGTCTTGAATTTAGTAACTGAATACAAGTGAGCTCTTAAAAGCTATAAGTGGGTACATACAACAATTGCAATTGGAGAATTGATCATGTAAGTGTTACAGCATCTCGATTATGCAATATATTAACTTGTTGTGATGACAGTTCTTTTGGACAATTATTCCTATGTAGAATAAATGTTTATTGCATATATACATTCTTGTATTCAGTTTGCGATTTTAGTCCTAAATCATCTCAATTTGTGATATCTGTTCTTGTTTTGGTCATTTTGTTCTCTGCTCCACAGTAAGCCATAAACTCCACCTCAAATACGATTGTGTACTGTAATTATTGAAGATCCATTTTGTTGCTGAATCTAGTTGGTGTAATAATAACTATACAAAGTTGAAATTTTTTAGACACATTCTTGTTGTATGTTATTTTAGTGTTGACCCAGATGGTTTCTTTAGTACTTTTTGAATTTTCTTTAAAATTTTTTTAGAGATTTTTTATAAATATCATACGAAAATTATGGATAGTTTGCTCAAAATACCAAACAAGCTTCAATATTTACACCCACTTTATGGTTATTCAGAAAAATTGAGCAATTATTCACCCTCCTATAAGTTGCAAAACCATGTACTTAGATTTGGTTCCAAGAAACCATTTTTGAAGTGGGGTATATGTGTTTAGCAGTACCCTTTTGGAGCTTGTTCTTGAATTTAAGAAGATATTTTGGATTTTGAACTTCCTAGTAGCAGTAGTATTAGATTTACATTTAAGTTTTTTGTAACTTGATTTCTGGATAGTGAAATTGCCTGAAAGTTTCCCCCTTCATCATCTATTTGATTCATCATCTTAATTGATTCTTTCTTAAATGCAAATTAATTCTATTTGATTCAGCTCCTCCTGCACATGAAGCTGAATTTTTATTATATTTTGCTATTTGATGCGGTTAAAAATTCATTTCAACTTATGCCTGCTACTGTGTGTGGTTAAGTGTGAAGGATCTGTAAAATGCCCATTGCAGTGATATATATATAATATTAAGAGTCCTTTTCAGCTTGCTTGAATTAAATTTTCTAAGCAATTTCTTGATCATGAAAGAAAACATGTTTAATTGTATAATTATTTTAGAGACAACAAAGAGATTGATGTTATCTATTTAAGCTGACTTTAAATTGAGATAGGTTCATTCTTCAGCCTCACAAGCACTTCCTATTTTTAATTTCTATCTTTTGAATCCATCATATCCATAGGTTCATTCTTCACTTAGCGTTTAAGACATAAAAGTGTCATCTTATGCTTGATCTCTTATTAAAAGATATACTTTTGTCAATTATGTGAAATTGACAATTGTCTAACAATATTGAGTCTAATGTTGGATTTTAAGTCTTAAATTAAATCAAAGAAAATATGAATTGGGTTTAAGACCGGTTTTAAAAATATAAATGTTTCTGAAAACTGATTTTTGTCAAAATCCAATTTTTAATGATTAAAAATGGTTATGGACAGTAGATTCCTAATCTATTATCATGTATCGGCCAAAAACCTTGTTAATTGATCTTTATGGTGCTTCTTCTATCAATTAGATCTTTTATCCATAGAAAAAAAGTATCTAGGCATAATATTTTATTTCTTCATACTAGTTTTGCAAAATATATCCGGTTATATGAATTGGTTGTAAAAATCGGGTATGATAAATGGTTTTTTATATAAATTTGTATTGAATATGACTATGAGTAAACCTATATATATTGTGACTTTTGTAGCCGGCTTGACACTCCTTGCACTAAGTCGTGGCCTTTTTATATATTATATAAAAATATTTGAAAAAAAAAAAAGAAATAAAGGCTTGTTTAGAAGTGTTATGTAATTCTTATGATCTTTGGCTTGTTGTAGATATAACAAATGTTTTTTTTTGGAATATTCTTTAATAAGTCTGGGTTAACTTTGCTAAATTTTCTAACATCGCATGAAAGTTCTTGGAATTTATATCTGTAGTTATTGTATAATTATTAGGAAAATTTACATTATTTTATTAGCTTGGATTTTGGATATATTCATTCTTTTTTTTGTTTTTCTTTTCTTTTATTGATACCATCTTTCAAATTTGAGATAAAGATGTATACTGATTCTTTTAAATCTGTGTCAAAATTGTCTACATAGATTGGATTTGAGAATGTAATTGTATTATGTTTTAGTATAATTCAAATTCTCCTTTGATTATGTTTTAGCACAATAGGGATAGATACTAGGGAACATAACATGATGTATGGAAAAGACAAGGCGAGATATGATTAGGAATGATAGCTTTAAAGAGGGAGTTGAAGTAATGTTTATAGTAGAAAAGACGGTAGAAACTCGACTTTCGTGGTTTGGGCATCTGTAGACGAGACATGTAGATACTGTAGCAAGGAAAGTAGATCAAATGGAAGATAGTCAAATCAATGGAGACAGAAGATGACTTAGAAAAATTAAAAGAGAAGCTATTTAAAAAAACCTAGAGACTAATAAGTTGGAAAAAAATATGTTGTATGATAGAAATCACGTCGTTTTATCCACGTAGTCAACCCTATCTAGTTTTAGAAGGCTTGATTGTTGTTGTTTAGTTTCATTTGTAGTTTTGAATGGAGGAAAAACAAGCAATTGAATCATTTGTAGTTCTTTTTAGTGTGTAAAATATTGCTATATATTATCTTATTTTAAAAGTCAACAAATCCAAACTCAATTATGAGAAAATGCAAGATTTTGTGAAGAACTCTGAAATAAATAGTTAATTTTGTACTTACAAATTAAGGTAAAATTTCAATGGTACTCTCTTATTTGGGCTCATGCAACTATTGTATGTACGAATTTGTAATCATCATATCATTTGTGAAATCTTCACAATGTTGCAGCCGGCTGTAATTCCAATGACACTAAACCAGCTTCAGCTTTGTTTCTCCACTGATTTTTTCCTTATAATAATGTATAACCATAACATATGCAGTTATGCCAATGTGTTGTACTCATAACAACATAATGTCACCTAGCTACTATGCCTTCCACTAATTTTATCTTTGCATGTGCTATTGAGACAATTGAGATATCTATTTTTTTCTCATATTTGATTATTTGAAAACCTTGAATCTTGACTAAATAAAAAAGAATCTTCAATCTTCTGCTTCAAAAAAAGATAACACCTAAACGGCAGGAACCGATGGATATATTTTGTTTCACAAATTTTGGAAGGGATGGATATCTTATGAACTCTTTATTCATAATGTAAGGAATCCAAGTTTGGTTGGTGAATTGATAAGTGAAATGAAATGTTTTTTTTCCCCCTTTGATTATCTATAAATGGGGTGGTAAACATGAGCTTAATTACCCCAAATTTGAGATAGTTGTTGCTGCCTTAAATCATGGATAGATAATTTGATATCTTGTGCTTTGATGACTCTAGTCCCTTTGCAACTGTATCCTGCGATTTTGCGTGAGTTGTGACCACTATTTGGGGGATTCAACAATTAACTTTTTTCTTAGTGCACATTTTGATTGGCTGTATGCTAGATCTTACCTCTTATGATAGGGTTATATTTCTTGTGTTATCTAGCTAGTTGGTTTTGAAGAAGTAGTAAATTTTGCATTGTGCTGCTGTTTGTTTGTTTTTTTGTCATTGATCTGGTGGCGAGCTCATTTTTTTTGCTGGTTTGGTGTTGCTTCAGGCCTGACATTGCAGTAAGCATAAGTTGCATAAGTTTGGTGTTGCTTCATTTCCATCACATTCATATTTTAATACTCATAGAAACTTTATTTATTTTTTATTTAAAAAAAAACAGAGAAAAATCAATAAAGCTGATTCCCCGACACCCTTATCGAATGCGCGTGATTTCTAAGATCATGGATGAACTCGAGAAAAACCAAGAGGTGATAAGAGCGGATGTCAACCAACTGAAGGAAAAGGTCGATCAATTTCTGGAAGCTATACAGGCTTTGACAAGGAAGGAGAATACAAATGGGGATCCTCCGATTGTAAATGAAGAACACCAAACTACTCCTTCTCACCCACCGGCTTTTACCCCGACTAACCAACAATTCAGCACATCAGCTTTGCAATTTCCCATATATGGTCTCTCGTCTGGTTATACTCTGCCTGCAGTCATCCACCCCATAGAAAATAACCAAAACCACTCAGCCGTCAACCCCCAAAACTTAAACCAATCATAAATCCCTCCTCATCTGGGATATGTGCCACCCCAAAACACTATACCCACAGAAAATATTTCATATAGTGTACCTCAAGTGCCCCATTTTGATGCTAACGGGAATTGGCATCAACCTCACATTGGGGATGATACACAATCAAAGGAAAATTTTTATGTCTTAGAAGAGAGAATCAAAGCAATTGAGGGGCATAATGTTTATGGCCTCAAAGCTTTCGACATATGTTTGGTTCCTGATGTGACTATCCCTCCAAAATTCAAGGTTCCCGACTTTGAAAAATACAAAGACAACACATGTCCTAAAAATCATCTAACTATGTATTGCAGGAAAATGGCTTCTTATGCTTATAACGATAAACTTCTCATTCATTTTTTTTAAAGATATTTTGAGTGGGGCATCGTTAAGTTGGTATATGCATCTAGAGCGAAGTCGTATTCGTTCGTGGAAAGACTTGGCTGATGCCTTCTTGAGGCAATACAGGTACAACATTGACATGGCCCCTAATAGGATGCAATTGCAAAATTCATTGAAAAAGGACAATGAAGCTTTCAAAGAATACGCGTAACGGTGGAGGGAAATGGCATCACAAGTAGAAGCTCCTCTATCTGAAAAAGAAATGGTTGATATGTTTATGGATACTCTCCAGTCGCCTTTTTATGATAACATGATTGAGAGTATGTCATCAAACTTTTTTGACCTTGTCATGATAGGAGAAAGGATAGAAAGTGGGATGAGGAGTGGCAAGATCGTATGTCCAGCGACTGACATAAAAATACCCCAAGCGGCATTCACAAAAAAGAAAGAAGGGGATGTTAACGCTGTAATGGTAAACCTGGGAGTCTCTTATTTTCCACCAATCAATTCTTATCGACCCCCAAACTTCTAGCCCCCAATACCACAAGTTCCTTACATTCCCTATCCATATGTGGCTGCAACCACACAAGCTTCATACCCTCAATATCACCCTTCAAGACCACCTTTTTATCAACCACCACCTACCGCATTTTTTCAACAAGGTCAATGGAACCAAAATCCAATCTCAAATCACTACAGACCACCTGTCAATCAAAAAAGGATTACCTGTTTTGACCCAATTCCCGTCACGTACAGCCAATTGTTGTCTCACGTACTCCAAAATTCAATGGTAGTCCTGAGGCCAATGAAACCTCTAGAACCACCATTCCTGAAATGGTATAATCCTAACGCCAAATGTGAATACCATGCTGGAGCCGTGGGACATTCCGTCGAAGATTGTCAAGCCTTAAAAACTAAAGTGCAAGAATTGATTAATGCAAAATGGCTTACCTTCAAAGAAGATGGTCCCAACGTAGGGAATAATCCTTTGCCGGGTCATGGAGATACCGCTGTCAATTTCATTGAAGAAGATAAATCAATATACAAAAAATAATTATGTATTGACCATAGTGCCCTGCATGGAAAATGATAGATGTTTTCCAAGACCTTTGGAAATCCTTTATGAAAAGAGAATCCTAAGCCAACTCATAGTGGAAAAAATGCAATAACTGTTCAAGCATCAACCTCTTTTCTTTATGAAAATAACAAGGCAGTACCATGGAGTTATGAAGTCACATCCCATTTAGTCAACCACCAATCAGACGATAGCTCTAAACATGAAGGTACTGATGTCACCAATATTTCAGAGATTGGTGGGATGACCCGTAGTGGTCGAGTATACGCTCCTGAACAACTTAGGAAAAAGGAGGGCCAGGGCGAAAAAGGGAAAGAGGTTGTGTATCATGCCATAAAAGGACCGAAAATTTGCAAAAAGACAATGCCTACAGTAGAAGCTGACGAATTTTTGAAGTTTATAAAACAAAGTGAGTATAAGGTGGTAGATTAATTAAATCAAACCCCTTCCAAGATATCTATTCTTTCTTTGTTATTAAACTCTGAAGTGCACCGAAGGGCACTGATGAAAATTTTAAATGAGATCCATGTGACTCATTATATCATTGTCAACCAATTTGATGGGGTTGTCGGTAATATCACCGCTAGTAGCAGTTTGAGTTTTAGCGACGTTGAATTACCGGCTGAGGGGATGGAGCATAATAAAGCACTACATATCTCTGTGAGGTGTCATGATCATATTCTTGCACGAGTGCTAGTTGATAACGGTTCATCGTTAAATGCCATGCCAAAATCAACACTATCAAAACTATTTGTTGACGGGGCTTGCTTGAAGCCGAGTAGTATGGTGGTAAAAGCGTTTAATGGATCCAAAAGACAAGTTGTTGGAGAGATTGACCTTCCGATTCAAATTGGACCCTATATCTTTGGAATAACCTTCCAAGTGATGTATATTAAGCCTATGTATAGTTTCCTTTTAGGGAGACCGTGGATTCACGCTGTTGGAGCAGTAATATCCACTCTCCATCAAAAGCTAAAGTTTATAGTGAAAAATAAGCTGGTGATAATATCTAGGGAAGAAGATATGATAGTGAGTCATCTATCTTCTACGGGATACATTGAAGAAGCAGGGGAAGCCATTGAGACTTCCTTCCAAGCATTAGAAATCGCCAATGCTGTCTTCATGGGTGAAGAATTTCGTTTAAAAGAACCAAAACTATCTACCACATCATTGAAGTCTACAAAATCCATGTTGGAAGGAGGAGCTTTTTTTATATTCGGGAAATTAATAGAAATACCAGAAAAGAAGGATAAGTACGGGCTGGGATATGTACCTACCAAAGCTGATCAAGAGGGTGCTGTAAAAGAAAAACGAGAAAGCAAGCTAGCTCGTTAGGAAAATCGGGTACCAAATTCACAAAAGATCCCTATTTGTGACATTCATCAAACCTTTCAAAGCACTGGAATAATATATGTTGATCAAGTGGCTGTTGTGGAAGAGGATAATGTTGATGATGATACCCTTAAATTGGTGTGCCCTTGTTCTCCAAACACCAATCTCAATAATTGGAAAATCATCGAGTTTCCCGTGCTTGCTAATTCATGTTCAAAGTAATTGTGTATTTTAACTCCTTTTGTTCTGCCCAAGGCTATAAGGATAACTAATAGGGCGCATGTATTTCAATTCCATGCTTATTATTAATAGATGCATTTTTGAATTCTTCAATTATTTTTGTTTTCCTCTTTCTTTTTTTAGCAATCTTTATTCATATTTTATTTTTTTTCCTTTTTCTTCTTAACTTAAATAATGCAGATTCGAAAATGAATATGTTGAAAATAGCAACACTAGAACCCTTTCTTGCAATTTTGAAAACCCAATTAATCACGCTGATGAGGACTGCAAAGACGGTTGTGAGCCTCCCCAGAACTAGAAAGGTTAATTGAACAGGAAGCTAAGATTATCCAACCCTATCAAGAACTTGTTGAGGTGATCAATTTAGGGACTGAACATGATAAGAAAGAAATTAAAATTGGTATGACTATGAAAGAAAGTGAACGAGAAAAGTTGGTTAAACTTTTATTTGATTATGTGGATGTCTTTGGATGGTCATATCAGGATATGCCTGGGCTAGATACTAACATAGTTGAACACAAGCTACCACTCAAGCCTGAATGTGCTCCAATTAAACAAAAATTGAGGAGGATGAGGCCTGATATGTCACTTAAAATTAGAGAAGAGGTCAAAAAGCAATTTGATGTTGATTTCTTAGCAGTGGCAAAATATCCTCAATGGGTTTCTAACATTGTTCCGGTTCCAAAGAAAGAAGGAAAAGTTCAAATGTGTGTTTATTATCGGGATTTAAATAAAGCTAGTCCAAAAGATGATTTTCCTTTGCCCCACATTGATGTCCTAGTAGATAGCACTGCTCAATATTCTCTTTTCTCCTTCATGGATGGTTTCTCAGGGTATAATCAAATCAAGATGGTGTTGGTTATATGACTTCTTATCTTAGGAAATTTATGCAAGGTTACAAGAAAAGTAATTCAATTTTTCCTAAGTATTGAAATTAATATCGAAACCAACGTGATCAATATTATTCCAATTCAAGCGTGATTAATTCTAACCTTAACAGGATATTCAATTAATAGGATTTATTCTAGACCAAAGATTGCATGTAAAACAATACAAGTGTACACATACAATGCTCATTCAATAATATCAATCAAGACACAATTTTGCTAACAATTACATTCAAGATAAAACTTTCATGCAAAATTGAAATAAAGAGAAAGCGTTAAGAGAGATTGCACCAAGATTTATATTGGTTCAGCTGTTAGTATGACAACCTACGTCCAGTCCCGAAATCGAACCGATTTCAGCCTTTTTCCAATAGAATCGTCTAGAGTGTATTTTACAGATTGTCCAGCTAACACAAGCTTATCTATCAAACTCTTCTTGCTTCTATTTCACAGCCACCGTATCCCTCAAGTTAATCGCCTAACTCTCCCAAGATAACGATGAAGCTCCTTCTTGATGAACACCCTCACCATAGAAGATAGCTATCAGTTTCAATACTGGATTTTTACAGAAGTTTCTTTACAAATGTTGTTTATAGAAATGACAAAAGATCCAAAGATCATTCAAGAATGCAACTCAATCACACAATGATATTCACACTATTAGGATTTGCCAAGAGGATTAATTTTCTCAAAGTGTTGTGAAAAACGTGTGTGAAAAATATTCAAAGGATATTTCAAAGTTGTATCAAAGTTCTTTCAAAGTTATGTCAAGTTATTTGAAAAAGTGTTTTGAGTCAGCTTATATATGTTTAAGAAAAACAGCAGCAAAATCGATTCCTCAATCAATTTTGTAAAGGTTTAAAATAGCACAATCGATTTCCTAATCGATTATCGTGTTTCTTGTTTTTCTTGGTTCTTGAAAATATATGAATGAATTGATTTGCCAATCGATTCTTTTAATGCTTAAATTTAGAAACAGAAGTATGTTCATATCAGAATCGATTGAGTAATCGATTATAGGTGTTTTGTTTAAACAACGAGATCAAAACAATCGATTACGCAGTCGACTCATATGTACTCATAATCGATTTGGAAATTGGCTGATGTAACATAAAACTTTAATCTAATCGATTTGCCAATTGACTGAACTGATCACAGTGACTTAAACATTTTGCTTCAATCGATTCGTCAATCGATTGTACTAGTCTTAGTGATTCAGATATTTTACTTCAATCGATTTGCCAATCGATTTGGCTTGTTACAGTGGCTCAGCCATTTGGTTCATAATCAATGTGCCAATCGATTATGGACTTGTTTATGATATATGATTAAGCATTTCATTTTCTCAATCGATTACCTAATCGGTTGGTATATATCTTGTAAGTCAAGAAACAAATTTCAATTGATGTCTTAATCGATTTGATAATTCACAGAGGCTCAGTTTAAAACAAAACTTTTTCACAATCGACAATCGATTTGCCTCAATAAGTGGTTGTCTCTGTGACTTAACAACTTGATTTCTCAATTGATGTCCCAATCGATTGGTTGGTTATAGAGGCCAAGTCTGATGAAAAAGAGTTTTCTGAATCGATTTGCCAATCGATTTGCAAGAAATTAGCTTGGCTTTTGTAAGTAACAAAATCGATTTTCCAATTGACGTGCTAATCGATTGATTTAACCTCAGAGTTCAGGTTTCACTTAAAACCTTTAAGTAATCGATTTCCCAATCGATGTACTTAGTGAAAGTTCTGGTTCTGAGTCAAGCAATCGATTGTACAATGGATTTAGCAATTGACTTGCTAATCGATTTGTTTACTTGTTAATTTTAAGATTTCATTTTAAAATTTGGCAAATACTTAAGCATGAAATCACATGGATGAGTCTACTTAGTAACTACTATAACCACTAATGACACTAGGTAGAATTGCATCTTTCTCTAGTTCATTCTCTATTTTTTGCTTGATTCCTTGTGTTCCAAGCTTGTGTCCAAGTGTATAGTGTTTTACTTGATTTTCCTGAAATGTAACTTGGTTCAAGCTGTTAGTTCTATCAAATGATGCATGAACATTGTATGTTTGTTAATTGTGTCAAAATCATGATCAGGGGGACTTATGTCAAACAATCTCCCTCTTTTTGATTCATTGACAAACATACAATGTACAATTTCAACTTGAGTTTTACATTTCAAGACTCATCATTATAATTACAAAAAAATTGAAAGCTCCCCCTGAAATTTAGCATGCATGATTATCATCAGAGTATCAGAGTACTAAATCAATTTCAGAGTGTCAGAGCTTCTTTGAAAATTATCTCTTTAGAGATTGCAGTATCAGAGCTATATATATATATATATATATATATATATATATATATATATATATAAACTATAACAACAACAGATTTTGTTACAATGTGTAGTGTCAGAATTATTTCAACCAGAACAATCAGATTTAGCTATATCATATGCTACAGTATCCTAGTTATCACAAGATTTAACATATTGGCAGCGGTATAATAAGTGGTATCAGACCATATAGCATACATCAACTGTTATCAGAACAAAAATTAGAACTTGTACATGGTATCATAACATATATCTGTGGTATTAGAACAAAAATTAAAAATAATCAAACTATGTAGCACTAAGCTGTAACACATGTTATTTGAGCAGGACATGAACCACAAGTTTAAATTTGTAACATTTATCTCCCCCTATGTCATTGAATGCAAAAAGGTATAAAAAGGCGAGAATAGATAAAAATATACTTAATTGAAAAACATAATATTACAAACATAACAAATCAACAAAGAAACTAAAATCCTAAACACCTAAACTAGGATTGTTCCTCATTATTAGCTACGGGAGAGGTAGAGACCGTTGTATTATCCTCAGCAGGTGTCTCCTCACCATGAGGTGCATCACTATCTAAGTTGGTTGGATTTAGATATTCTATTGCTTATCGTCCTATATCAGCAACATCTTCAAAAGACAGTTTCAGGCCTAAGTGTTCCTGTATCATGTCCACATCCTGAACAACAGTGTTCAGAGTAGCTTGAAGCTTGCTCAGAGCAGTTTCCATTCTTTTATTGAAGGCGTCCACTTTAGCATTGTGAGCTGCCTGAGTTTCCATAAACTCCAGCAGCTTGGCTAAAATTCCAGAGTGGGCTTCAAGTGGCTCAGCTTGCTCCACATGTGGCTGAGCTTGTTCATCATTTGGTTGAGGTCTTGTCCAAATGTCATTCACCCTTTTCAGTTGCATTTGGTTGACAATGGATTCTCCAAATGTGAGGGTGGTTTTGGAAGATTCTTCATTGACAGTGGAGACTTTAAAATGTCTCAGAATCTTCGTGATCAATTGTGGGTAGGGAAGCACCAGCTTGCCCTGTGCTGCTTCCATCATGTACTTCAACACTATCCATGCCCAGCTCATCTTGAGCTCTTTGCATAGACCCCACAGCAGAATGATGTCCAACTTTTGGACGACGGCGTGGTTTCCGGATCGTGGTACAAGCATCCGGTTAAAGCGTACATCAGCATCCGTTGCTGGACCTTCATCTGACCTATTGGCAGCAAAATAGTTTCCACAAAACCTTCAATCATCAGTAGAGTCGGCTTTAGAACTTCCATCAATGGATTTGCCATGAAATGGCAGTCCAGACAGGCTTGAGAATTCGTCGAATGTCATTGAGATTCTCTTGCCTTTTTAGGAAGGCAGATGGTATCTCAAGGTCTTCAGTTTGTTTTTCTTTAACAGATGGAGCTTTCTTCGGAGGAGGAGAAGAAACTGTGTTCTTCTTTTTCTGAGCTATGTCCTTCATAGCATCAGCCATTAACTTCTCAGTTGGGGGCTCTTTTCTCTTTTTGATTTTTCCTTGATCTGTTGTTATGGCCTTTCCTTTGTCTTTGGCCAATATTTTATGAGTAGGAATTGAAACTCTTTTAGAAGTGGGTGGTGGTGAAGGGGTTCTCCCACTTGATGAAGATGATGGGGAAGGTGATTGGTATGATGTTTGCTTGACACGAGCCATTGTAAGATTAACAAGATTTTGTGAGTGCAATGGATCAGAGAGAGTTTAGAAGGATGAGAGATGTGAGAAACAACAGATAATTTTGAGAAATTTGCAGAAAAACGAAGATGAAATCGATTTAGGGCTTGAGAAATATGTCCAAAATCGATTAGAGAACTGTTCCATTTAAACTTGAGCACAAGTAAATCGATTGATTAATTGATTGAGTTACCGTTGCTGGGGAAATGGAATCGATTTAGTCATTATTGCCTTTCAACGACTAGTAAAAAATTTGCAACAGTTACATTTGTAATCGATTGCTAAATCGATTGGTTTAATTACTAAATCGATGTCGCAAATCGATTTGCATATCAATTCAGAAAAAGGCTAATCTCAGCAGCGATTCACAAATCGATTTATTTAAGTGCATGTTCAAACAAAGTGGTTCCAATCGATTCCTAAATCGACGCTCGGGCTAGAGTTTTGCAAAGTTTCTCATTTTTTAAGTTTGGGGAAAACTGAATCGATTAGACAATCGATTCTTTAAATCGTTATCCAAGACATCAATCGATTGATTTAATGACTATTTCAATAACAACAGATGTCTGCATGTACAAATCGATTGTGCAATCGATGTTCGAATTTTTGAATTTGAAAATTCATACACTGTGACTCATAAATCGATTGTGCAATCGATTTCATAAAGCTAATTTGCTGTCTAGTCACAGGATAATCGATGTTTCTCACAAGAATCATATTTCATCATGATCTATGATTCCTAGTCTCATTCTAATAAGGGAAAAACTATCCTTGGGTAAAGCTTTGGTGAAAATGTCAGCTAACTGATTAGTTGTGTTGACATATTCCAGCTTTATGTTCCCATTTTGATATTGATCTCTTATAAAGTGATGCCTTATCTCTATGTGTTTGGTTCTAGAATGCATCACAGGATTTTTGGTGATGCTAATTGCACTTGTGTTATCACACTTGATAGGCACAACTCCTAGATTAACACCAAAATCACTGAGATGTTGCTTCATCCAAAGAATTTGAGCGCAACAGCTTTCAGTTGCAATGTACTCAGCTTCAGCAGTGGACAATGCAATGCTAGTTTGTTTCTTGCTATGCCAAGAAACCAGGGAGTTTCCTAATAAGTGACAAGTACCTGAGGTACTTTTCCTATCTAGTTTACATCCAGCAAAGTCAGAATCTGAGTAACCAACTAGGGTACAAGTAGATCCCTTAGGATACCATAAGCCTAAATTTTTGGTTCCTATAAGATATCTAAAGATCCTCTTGACTGCACTTAGATGTGACTCCTTTGGGTTTGCTTGGTATCTAGCACACATACATACACTAAACATTATATCAGGCCTACTAGCTGTAAGGTACAACAGAGATCCTATCATTCCCCTAAACACTGTTGCATCTACTGGTTTTCCCTTCTCATCTCTATCTAAATGACAGGTTTGGCTCATAGGTGTATCAATGGATTTAAACATATCAAAACCAAATTTCTTTAATAAATCATTGCAGTATTTGGTTTGGCTTAGGAAAATGCCATTCTTGCTTTGGTTGATTTGAAATCCCAAGAAGAAAGATAGCTCTCCCATCATTGACATTTCAAATCTAACTTGCATCATGTTTTCAAAATCTTTGCATAGCTTATTATTTGTGGAACCAAATATTATGTCATCAACATATACTTGGACCAACAAGATGTCTTTTCCATCCTTTTAATAAAAAGTGTCTTGTCCACATTTCCTCTTAAAAAGTTTTGTTCAATGAGGAAGTTTCGTAATTTCTCATACCAAGCTCTTGGAGCTTGTTTCAACCCATAAAGGGCTTTTGTTAGCTTATAGACATGATTCAGAAAATCAGGATTTTCAAATCCAGGTGTTTGGCTAACAAAAACTTCCTCTTGGATATCACCATTGAGAAAGGCACTTTTCACATCCATTTGATAAAGTTTAAAGTCCATTATACAAGCATAAGCCAACAGGATTCTAATAGCTTCTAGTCTAGCTATAGGGGCATAGGTTTCATCATAATCTATTCCCTCTTCTTGATTATAACCTTTGGCAACTAATCTAGCTTTGTTCCTAGTTATGACTCCATTTTCATCCATCTTGTTCCTAAACACCCATCTGGTTCCTATGATATGTTTATCTACTGGTTTGGGAACTAAGATCCACATCTTGTTTCTCTCAAATTGATTGAGCTCCTCTTGCATGGCAATGATCCAGTCATTGTCCATGAGAGCTTCTTTAATGTTTTTGGGTTCTACCTGAGATACAAAGGCTGTGAAATTGCAGAAATGTCTAAGGTTCTTCCTAGTTGCAACTCCATTAGAGATATCCCCTATTATGTTATCAATGGGGTGGTTTTTGTTAAACTTCCACGCCTTAGGTAAGTCATCTATCCTAATAGGTTCTACACAATCAATGTTTGTTGGAGGTGCAGTTTCAGTAGGTTCTAATGGTTCAGATTCTACAACTTCATCCAAAGAAGCATCAACTATAGGAGGAGTATTGTTCAAGTTTTCAGTAAATAGTTCATCAAATTTTACATGAACTAACTCCTCTATGGTTTTTGTTCTTTTGTTGTAGATTCTATAGGCCTTACTAGTTTGTGAGTAACCTAGAAAAATTCCTGCATCTTCCTTAGGGTCAAACTTTCCTAGATTTTCTTTGCCATTGTTTAACACAAAGCATTTGCATCCAAAGACTCTAAAGTAAGAGATGTTTGGTTTTCTACCCTTGTACAACTCATAGGGAGTTTTTCTAAGTAGGGGCCTAATCAGAACTCTATTAACTACGTGTGTGGCAGTGTTGATGGCATCAGCCCAGAAATACTTAGGTAGGTTTGAGTCTTTAATCATAGTTCTAGCTAACTCTTCTAAAGACCTATTCTTCTTTTCTACAACTCCATTTTGTTGAGGAGTTCTAGGGGTTGCGTATAAATGTTGAATGCCATTTTGTTCACAGTAGGTATTAAAAGAATCATTTTGGAATTCACCTCCATGATCACTTTTGATAGATATAATTTTCTGGTTATTCTCATTTTATACTAAAGTAGCAAATGTTTTGAAAATGAAGAATGTCTCGCTCTTGTGAGTCAAAAAATAAGTCCAGGTGTACCTATAATAGTCATCTATCAACACATACCCATAAAGGTTTCCTCCAAAGCTCTTCACTTGTGATGGACCAAACAGGTCCATATGTATCAACTGCAAAACCCTATTGGTTTTGACCATATCTATTGGGGGAAAAGAAGATTTAACTAGCTTACTTTTCTCACATGAATCACACAACCTATCCTTAGTAAACTTTCTATTTAGGAGTCCTATAACTAACTGTTTACTAACTAGTTTGTTGAGGTGGTCTATATGGATATGAGCTACTCTCTTATGCCATAACCAGTTTTTATCATAATTGGACAACAAACAACAGATAGAACTAGCATGCAAAGTATTAAAGTCAAGCATATAAATGTTATTAATCATGTCACCTACTAACCTTATGTCCTTGTTATCATTAATTTCAATTACACAAGACTTAGAAGTAAAGTGTACTTGGAATCCCTTGTCACATAGTTCACTTATACTAATCAGATTGTGTTTTAGATCTCTTACATACATAACATCTTTAATCATCGTAGTCGATTCGTTCCCAATATCTCCAATGCCGAGTATCTTCCCTTTATTATTATCACCATATTTGACAAAGCCACCATCTTTTAAGGTTAGGGACAAGAAATTTTTCTTGTCTCCTGTCATATGCTTGGAGCATCCACTATCTAGGTACCATAGGTGCCTATTGGATAACAAGCATATCTACAATAAAAATTAAAAGCTGGTTTTAGGTGCCCAATTTAAATTGGGTCCTGGGGGGTTAGTTTCAAAAATTGGTGTCTTCACTTTCCAAACCTGTTTCCATCCTTTGTTGGCAAGTTTTCTTAATTTGCAATTAAAAATCATATGTCCCTTTTTGCAGCAAATGTGACATGACACAGCAGAGGATGAAATCTGATTTGGTTTTGGAAAGATATCATGCATATGTCTAGATCTAACAAACTTCTGATTATGCTTAACATTCCTGGTATTCCTATATCCAATTCCATATTTATTGTGATTCTGTTTAACATACATATTTGGTTTATATCCAAGTCCAGATTTTTCATTCAGATTTCTTTGATCTCCAAGAAGCATATCTAACTTGTTTTTACCACTATTAAACTTTTCTATATCACAATGCAGTGCATGATTTTCCTTTTTCATATTTTCATTTATGTCTTTAAGAGACTCATGTTCCAGTTTAATTTCATGATAAAGCATCATTTATCTTCTAACACCTTCTTAGTACTAATTAACTGTTTAGTTGTACTAACATACTTATCATAAAGTTCATTAAAAGCATTATGTAGTTCATCATATGAAGAATTAGAGTTAGAACTTACTTCATTTTCAGAGTCTGAATCCTCTTTAGCCATTAAACACAAATTGGCTTCTTCTTCTTCTGACGACGCTGAGGACTCATCATTGTTGTAGTTCCATGCAATATAGGCTTTTCTGGTTTTTGGAGGTGGTTGATTTCCTTTAGCCTTTGCAGTCTTATTTTTGTTTTGTAATTTGAAGCATTCTGATTTTATATGTCCTGTCTTCCCACACTCAAAGCATGTTATCTTACTGTCATTTGTTTTTGAGTTTGAGGGTTTTCTGAACTTGTTATCCTTCATTTTCAGAAATTTCTTGAATTTTCTGACTAGTAAACCAATTTCTGAATCTTCATCAGTTTCACTATTTGACTCATCAGTGCAGGTCTCTTGTTCAGACTTAGTTTGATGTGCTTGGGCTTTCAAAGACAACCCTTTTCTTTTTCTGTCAGTCTGTTTAGCTTTACTCAGTCTATGCAATTCCATTTCATGCTCTCTCAATTTTCCAAAGAGTGTTGCGATTGACATGGTTCTAAGGTCCTTTGATTCTGCTATGACAGTGATCTTTGGCTGCCATTCTCTAGTCAAACATCTCATCACCTTGCTGATTTGCTGATCATTGTCAATCTCCTTTCCAAGGGCATATAGATTGTTGACTATGTGAGTGAATCTTGTCTGCATATCATTGATGGATTCCTCTTTCTTCATGTTGAACAGTTCGTACTCGTGCATCAAGGTATTATTCTTGCTCTCTTTACATCAGTTGTACCCTCATGAGTTTGCTGCAATGTGTCCCACATCTCCTTGGCAGATTTACAGTTGGACACCTTGAAAAACTCGTCAGCGGATAACGCAGATGTAATTATATTTTTAGCCTTAGCATTGTATCCTACCTTTTTCTTGTCATCATCAGACCAATCTGATCTAGGTTTTGGGATGAAAGAATTATCTGTGCCAGCTATTTTTGGCACATAGGGTCCATCTAGTACAGCTTCTAATACATCTAAACTACATGCTTCTAAAAAGATCAACATACGTTCCTTCCAGTACATGTAGGCAGCCCCATTAAAAGCAGGGGGGCTAGCCAAAGATGCACCTTCTCCTAAAAATTCTACAGAAGTCATTTTGTTTTATGAGAGTTACTCTAAAAAATTCAGGCTCTTGATGCCAATTGTTGGTTATATGACTTCTTATCTTAGGAAATTTATGCAAGGTTACAAGAAAAGTAATTCAATTTTTCCTAAGTATTGAAATTAATATCGAAACCAACGTGATCAATATTATTCCAATTCAAGCGTGATTAATTCTAACCTTAACAGGATATTCAATTAACATGATTTATTCTGGACCAAAGATTGCATGTAAAACAATACAAGTGTACACATACAATGCTCATTCAACAATATCAATCAAGACACAATTTTGCTAACACATACATTCAAGATAAAGCTTTCATGCAAAATTGTAATAAAGATAAAGGGTTAAGAGAGATTGCACCAAGATTTATAGGTTCAGCTGTCAGTATGACAGCCTACGTCCAGTCCCGAAATCGAACCAATTTCAGCCTTTTTCCAATAGAATCGTCTAGAGTGTATTTTACAGATTGTCCAGCTAACACAAGCCTATCTATCAAACTCTTCTCGCTTATATTTCGCAGCCATCATATCCCTCAAGTTAATCACCTAACTCTCCCAAGATAACGTTGAAGCTCCTTCTTGATGAACACCCTCACCATAGAAGATAGCTACCAGTTTCAATACTGGATTTTTACAGAAGTTTCTTTACAAATGTTGTTTACAGAAATGACAAAAGATCCAAAGATCATTCAAGAATGCGACTCAATCACACAATGATATTCACACTATTAGGATTTGCCAAGAGGATTAATTTTCTCAACGTGTTGTGAAAAACGTGTGTGAAAAATATTCAAAGGATATTTCAAAGTTGTATCAAAGTTCTTTCAAAGTTATGTCAAGTTATTTGAAAAAGTGTTTTGAGTCAGCTTATATATGTTTAAGAAAAACAGCAGCAAAATCGATTCCTCAATCAATTTTGTAAAGGTTTAAAATAGCACAATCGATTTCCCAATCGATTATCGTGTTTCTTGTTTTTCTTGGTTCTTGAAAATATATGAATGAATTGATTTGCCAATCGATTCTTTTAATGCTTAAATTTAGAAACAGAAGTATGTTCATATCAGAATCGATTGAGTAATCGATTATAGGTGTTTTGTTCAAACAACGAGATCAAAACAATCGATTACGCAGTCGACTCATATGTACTCATAATCGATTTGGCAATTGGCTGATGTAACATAAAACTTTAATCTAATCGATTTGCCAATCGTTTGAATTGATCACAGTGACTCAAACATTTTGCTTCAATCGATTCGTCAATCGATTGTACTAGTCTCAGTGATTCAGATATTTTACTTCAATCGATTTGCCAATCGATTTGGCTTGTTACAGTGGCTCAGCCATTTGGTTCATAATCAATGTGCCTATCGATTATGGACTTATTTCTGATATATGATTAAGCATTTCATTTTCTCAATCGATTACCTAATCGATTGGTATATATCTTGTAAGTCAAGAAACAAATTTCAATTGATGTCTTAATCGATTTGATAATTCACAGAGGCTCAGTTTAAAACAAAACTTTTTCACAATCGACAATCGATTTGCCTCAATAAGTGGTTGTCTCTGTGACTTAACAACTCGATTTCTCAATTGATGTCCCAATCGATTGTTCAATCGATTGGTTGGTTACAGAGGCCAAGTCTGATGAAAAAGAGTTTTCTGAATTGATTTGCCAATTGATTTGCAAGGAATTAGCTTGGCTTCTGTAAGTAACAAAATCAATTTTCCAATTGACGTGCTAATCGATTCATTTAACCTCAGAGTTCAGGTTTCACTTAAAATCTTTAAGTAATCGATTTCCCAATTGATGTACTTAGTGAAAGTTTTGGTTCTGAGTCAAGCAATCGATTGTACAATGGATTTAGCAATTGACTTGCTAATCGATTTGTTTACTTGTTAATTTTAAGATTTCATTTTAAAATTTGGCAAATACTTAAGCATGAAATCACATGGATGAGTCTACTTAGTAACTACTATAACCACTAATGACACTAGGTAGAATTGCATCTTTCTCCAACTCATTCTCTACTTTTTGCTTGATTCCTTCTGTTCCAAGCTTGTGTCCATGTGTATAGTGTTTTAGTTGATTTTCCTGAAATGTAACTTGGTTCAAACTGTTATTTCTATCAAATGATGCATGAACATTGTATGTTTGTTAATTGTGTCAAAATCATGATCAGAGGGACTTATGTCCAATAGATGGCTCCCGAAGATATGGAGAAAACTACATTCATTACACAATGGGGGACTTTCTGTCACAAAGTGATGTCATTTGGATTGAAGAATGTTGGGGCAACCTACCAAAGAGCAATGGTAACTTTGTTTCATGATATGATGCATAAAGAAATTGACGTTTATGTGGACAATATGATTGCAAAATCTCGGACCGAAGAAGACCATATTGTTAACCTTCAAAAGTTGTTTGTGCGACTAAGGAAGTTCAAACTCCGTTTAAACCCTTCTAAATGCACTTTTGGTGTAAGATCAGGCAAGTTACATGGGTTTATCGTTAGTCAAAAATGGATAGAAGTGGATCCAAATAAAGTAAGAGCAATACAAGAAATGCCGGCTCCATGCACGAAAAAGAAGTTCGCGGCTTTTTGGGTAGATTGAATTACATTGCCAAGTTCATATCGCATCTCACCGCTACATGCGAGCCAATTTTCAAGTTGTTGCGCAAAGACCAAAAGGTTGAATGGAATGAGAATTGTCAAAAAGCTTTCGAAAAGATTAAGCAATACTTGTCAAAACCTCCAATATTAGTGCCTTCAGTTCCTGGAAAACCACTTATTATGTACTTAATAGTACTTGATGAGTCAATGGGTTGTGTACTAGGGCAACATGATGAATCTGGTAAGAAGGAACATGCTATTTATTATTTGAGTAAAAAGTTCACCAACTGTGAAACAAGATATTCACTGCTTGAACAAACATTTTGCGCATTAGCATGAGCTGCTCGTCGGTTGAGGCAATACATGTTATGTCATACAACTTGGTTGGTGTCTACAATGGACCCAATTAAATACATCTTTGAGAAACCTGCTCTTACTGGAAGGATTGCCCGTTGGCAGATGTTGTTATCAGAATATGATTTGGTATACGTTACACAAAAAGCTATCAAAGGTAGCGCCCCAATGGAGTATTTGGCCCAACAACATGTAGAAGATTATCAATCAATACAGTGTGAATTCCCCAATGAAGGTATCATGACTTTATTTGAAGAGATCAAATCATCTGATAAAGAAAAATGGACTTTGGTGTTTGATTGTGCTTCTAATGCATTAGGACATGGGGTTGGAGCCATTTTGATCTCCCCAGAGAACCAGTTCACTCCATTTACGGCTAGTTTGTGTTTTGATTACACAAAAAATATTGCATAATATGAGGCATGTGTCATGGGCATTAAAGCAACCATTAAATCAAAGATAAAAGTTCTTGACGTATATGGAGACTCATCTTTGGTCATCCATCAAACAAAAGGAGAGTGGAAAAATCGAAACTCCAAATTGATTCCGTACCATACGCATATCAAAGAATTGGCAGAACGCTTCGAGCATATCACTTTTCACCATATTCCTCGAGAAGAAAACTAATTGGCCGATGCCCTGGCCACATTGTCATTAATGTTCAAAATAAGTGTCGGTCGGGATGTGTCGGTCATAAAAATTCAACAAAAGGATAAGCCAACATATTGCTTATCGATAGAAGAAGAGCTTGATAGCAAACCATGGTTTTATGATATCAAATCCTATGTTAAGAATAGGGAATATCCATCAGGTATTTCAGAAAACGACAAGAGGGTTTTAAGGAGGCTCTTAATGAACTTCTTCTTAAATGGTGATGTGCTTTACAAGAGAAATCATGATATGGTTCTCCTCAGATGTGTGGATCAAAATGAAGCAGAGAAAATTATTCAAGAGGTTCACGAAGGTTCTTTTGGAACTCACGCAAATGGACACGCAATGGCAAGAAAAATCTTGCGGCTGGCTATTATTGGTTGACTATGGAATCTGATTGCTTTAATTACGTAAAGAAGTGTCATAAATGTCAAACATATGCTGATAAAATACATGTACCACCCACCTCTTTGAATGTTTTAACATCACCATGGCCGTTTTCAATGTGGGGGATGGATGTTATTGGACTCATCGAACCTAAAGCTTCCAATGGTCACCGGTTTATTCTGGTAGCTATTGATTATTTCACAAAATGGGTTGAAGCCTCTTCTTATGCCAATGTGACGAGAAGTGTGGTTCTCAAATTCATCAAAAGAGAATTGATTTGTCGATATGGCTTACCAAATAAGATAAACATTGACAATGCGACCAATCTGAATAATAAATTGATGAAGGAGTTGTGTGATAGTTTCAAAATTCAGCACCATAATTCTTCGCCATATCGTCCGAAAATGAATGGAGCTGTAGAAGCAGCAAATAAGAATATCAAGAAGATCATACAAAAGATGGGGGAGACATATAAGGATTGGCATGAAATGCTTCCCTTTGCATTACATGGCTATAGAACCTCTGTTCGTACCTCAATAGGGGCAACTCTTTTCTCATTAGTGTATGGAATGGAAGTGGTACTTCCCATTGAAGTTGAAATTCCCTCGATCAGAGTCTTGATGGAAACAAAACTGGTAGAGGCTGAGTGGGTTCAATTACGATTTGAACAATTAAATCTCATAGAAGAAAAAAGAATGATAGCCGTATGTCATGGACAACTATATCAAAAAGGACTTAAAAAGGCATTTGAGAAAAAAATCCGTCCTCGAGTGTTTCAAGAAGGGGACTTAGTGTTAAAGAAAATATTGCCCATAAAAAAGGATTCTCGTGGAAAATGGACTCCGGATTACGAAGGACCATATGTTGTGAAAAAAGCTTTTTCTGGGGGAGCTCTAATACTCGCATAAATGGATGGAGGGGACCTTCCACTTCCAGTAAATTCAGATGTAGTCAAAAAATATTATGCTTAAAAAAAATGATGGGCTCGCTAGGTTGAAAACCTTAAAAGGCGACCTAGGCAAAAAATTAGAGCATCCCGATGGATTGGAAACATGGAAGAGTAGTCCATGCAAAAGTTAGGGATAAAAAAAATCAAGCATTTAAAACTAGGGCAGTTATTATTCTTGGAAGCTGATTATTTGGATTCATAAATTACAAGTATGACTAGCGTTTGTTATGTTTCCACCTAAATTAAACATACTCGTCCCCACATTGTAACCCCTACTTCAATTGTTTTGCTTTCAATGTAACGAATGTACATTTTCCAATATTGTCATTCGATGTTGTTTGTTACACTCTTTATATACCAATCGAGTTTCATTATTGAGTGTTCTATTATTTCAAATTTTATTTTATAATAATAAATGTTGGAATTTGAAATATGTGAAAATATAAATAAAAAAATTTTGACACTTGAAACTATACACGGGAACTCGTTTGGTTCTCAAGATATACGAGTGTGTGAAGAATAATAAGGAGGATAATCATTTTAAACAATGGACTTTTGCTTCACTTCGAAAAAAGAGGCCATTCGATAGATACGAAGAGTCATCATGTGAAAACAATATTTGTCTTTATTCATCCATTGAATCTTGGGACGAAGAAAAGCATAAGGATCGGGGAATCAAATAAAAGAACAAAATTTATCTATAACGCATGACACATAAACCATACATAATTTACTTATACTCACATGATCCATGCATCTTCATTGACACTTTACCTATACTCACATGATCCATGCATCTTCGATAAACAATCTGAAGACGATCACTTTCATTTCTATAGATCCACGCATCGGCAACAAATTTGAAGACGATCATTTTTAATTTCTATAGATCCACGCATTTGGTAACCAATCCAAAGACGATCACTTTCATTTCTATAGATCTATGAATCGATAAACAATATGAAGAAGATCACTTTCATTTCTATAAATCTACGCATCGGTAACCAATCCGAAGACGATCATTTTTAATTTCTATAGATCCATGCAACGGTAACCAATCCGAAGATGATCACTTTCATTTCTATAGATCTACACATCGGTAACCAATATGAAGACGATCATTTTTTAATTTCTATAGATCCATACATCGGTAACCAATCTGAAGACAATCACTTTCATTTCTATAGATCTACACATCGGTAACCAATCTTAAGACGATCATTTTTAATTTCTATAGATCCACACATCGATAACCAATCCGAAGACGATCACTTTCATTTCTATAGATCTACGCATCGGTAAACAATCCAAAGATGATCACTTTCATTTCTATAGATCTACGCATCGGTAATCAATCCGAAGACGATCATTTTTAATTTCTATAGATCCACGCATTGGTAACCAATCCGAAGACGATCACCTTCATTTCTGCCGATCTACGCATCAGTAACCAATTCGAAGACGATCATCTTTATTTTTGTCGATCTATGCATTGGTAATTAATCTGAAGACGATTATTCTGCACATCTAATTTTTTTTGCATCATTCTCACTTTTACATTTCAAATGCACTTTAATACATGTGTTTGTTATTGGACAACATTTAGGTCCTTATATTTACTTATATTTTACCTGATAACATGAAAACGAATACCATTGTTATTCATATTTTCATATTTTCCAAGTAAAATATAATTAAATAGGGGCAGCTATAGTACCCTAATTTTGTCCAATTTATTAAAAATAAATCAAAAAGGAAAATATATATTAAAAAAGGAAGTAAATATATTTACAATAAATAGGCTCCTCAATTTACAATGCCAAATCAAGTTATAATTTTTAAATTACAATTACAATCAAATTGCAACCATAAATATTAAATCAAATTAAATGACAATAAGATTTAAACCAAACTAAATTAAGCCTGCTTGCTTTGACTATGTTTTGTTGTTTGCAGTGTTTAGCTCTATATTGTTGCTGCCTTTCTGTTTCAGATGCAGTGTCACTAACCTTTGCTTTGTAACTAATTAGAGAAACATAAAAACATAATTTATAAGTCAGTATTTGTACACATTATGCAGAACTAAATGACAAATTTTTTAGTTTAAAAAAAAGAAACTAAAAGACACATAAAAGCTCAGCAATGAACAAATCAGAAAAAATAATCTAAAATTATGAAGGCATCGAAGGTGCAGAAAAATGAAGATGTTGAGCAAAGCAATCAAAACATCAAACAGGAAATTGATGGAGAAGGACTAAGGCAAGCAAAGAAAGCAACTAAACAAATAAAAAAACTCTATAAATACATCCCCATTTTGTTTAAAAGAAAAGAAAAAAAAGGATATAAGATTAACACCACTAAAAAACGCACAAAGAAAGATAAAAGGAGAAAACCAGAGAGAGTATCATCGAACAGAGAAGCAAAGGTATTTTTCTCTTGTACATTAAATTTGTTTGATCCCAATCTTCACTGTATGATTTTTATCTTTTTATTAAAAATGTAGTTTTTATTTTTAAGATAACTTTATGAATAAAAAATAAAAGTAAGAAATCACGAACCTTCGACAATGGTATCGCCGTCGCTGAGTTCGTCGTCGTCGAGGTCGCCATTACCGTTTATGTGTTCTTCGTTTTCCCTTTTATTATTTAACATGGCCGCAGCTGATGCATGCCATTAGCCAATCGACCTGAGTTTTGCCATCAACCCCAACCCAGTCGCGCCTGGGGTTCTTTCTGCCATCAGCCGCACACGAGCTTCTTTCATAAAAAAATTTGGATTCATTTTTTACCTCACACTAATACAAAATTTCAAGTATGAAAATTTGATATTGAAATTAACATACCAGAAATTTGAAATTTTATAATTATAATATAAATAAAACATAATTGCTCTTGCGGTCTATTAACTTAATTTCAAGTAATTTTTCATTCTTTTTTTTTCTTCTCGATTTAGTCTTTAATTTAATTTTAAGTAACAATTTAATCTTTTATATCTTAAAATATCAACAATGTTATCCTTTATGTACAAAAACTTAGAAAATTGATCAAAATCTTCAAACAAAACCCATAAAACTCAATACCAATTATATGAAAATTCATATATTCATCAAATGCATAGCTCAAATATTCAAAAAAAACTGATATTTCCATCTCGAGCAACATCAAATTCATCAAATAAAGAATGAAAATTATTTGAAAATTTGAGTTGATAATTTGGTGAAATTTGAATTGTATTGAAGATGATAATTAATTTGATGGATTTTGTTTAAAATTTTTGATGAATTTTTATAAAAAAAATGATAAAATTGTTGACCTTTTAATACATAAAGGATCAAATTGTTATTTAAAATTAAATAAAAGACTAAATCGAAAAAAAAAATTACTAAAATGTTATCAGAAATTAAATTAAAGGATCACGAAAATAATTATACCTATAAATAATGATACATATTTTTAGGTAACGTTTCTTAAAAATTTAGATACAAATATATTCACTTTTTAGATAAATTTATTATTATGACATACTTTTATTAATACACATAAATTTTGTTGAAACTTATAATAAGAGTAAGAGGGAGTCAATCTTTTG
Organism: Cicer judaicum; assembly: GCA_037974835.1. Taxonomy (NCBI): domain Eukaryota; kingdom Viridiplantae; phylum Streptophyta; class Magnoliopsida; order Fabales; family Fabaceae; genus Cicer; species Cicer judaicum. Next base: position 20,468,189 of record JBBPBS010000276.1, on the reverse strand, counting down.
CGCATAGACTAAGTGATTGAAAACATTAATAAATCTATTTGATGTTTGTGAAAATTTTATTTGAATCAAATAAGGGCCTCTTTGAAACATTTTTGTATTTTAGTTTTTAAAAATTATTTTATAAATTTGATTTAGAAAACTGTTTTAAAGAATAAAATTAAGAAAAAAACTTGTTTTTAAAAATAGATTTCGAGATGAGTAAAATATTTAGAGAATTAAAAAAATTAAAACACTTTTATCTGTTTTATTTTAAAAAAATATAATATTAAAAATAGTTTTACAAAACTATTTTTAAAAACAAATAATTCAAATAAATTTTTAAGTTTTCAAATTTTAAAATAGTAAAATAGTGTTTTTGAGATATGAATCAAACAAGCCTAAATCTTTATTGAAAATATCGACCTTTAAAATAAATTTAAATAAACGCATTTAATGGCAAACTATTGAAAGAAAAGAATGAACCTTAAACTCATACGTGAAAGTCACATACTTCGTTATAATCTTATTAAAGATATCAAGAGTTTATATTTTAAGGAAAGAAAATAAAGAGTTTTTAATGTATAAATACATTAAAATTTTGACGAGTTTTATCTAATATATATATATATATATATATATATATTAGTTTCTACAATCATTCGTATCTTGAGATTAATAATATAAGTTTAACTGTCACGTGTTGTTAAGTATTACATTATTATTACATCATAATTATTTATAAACATGATTTTAGAAGTAATTATCATAAAAGTCAGACATTTTTAATGATTTAACATTTATGATTGACTAACATTATAATAAAAATTAAATTATAATAAGATAATATTTTTTTTATTATTCTTAATATAACCATGGAAATACATATTATAATACTTATTGATTTTTTGTGTACATATTATAATACATATAGTAATATAAG
>JBBPBS010000276.1:20437616-20466600 GCA_037974835.1 Cicer judaicum | reverse complement strand
TATATATATATATATATATATAACTTTAACAATATAGTTAATAAAAAAATAGATATACAACAATAAACATATAATATAATATTATTATTAAAATAAAATTATTATAATATTAACTATAATTGTATTAATATAAAATAATGACTAAAATAAATCTATCACCTAATATATATTTTATTTATTTTAAGTTATAATGAACAAAACCTAAAGCGTAAAAGGAGATTTTAGTTAAAATTATAAAGATAAATTAATAGAAAAAATAATTAACTATAAATTTTTGGAAGTATCTTATAAAAATAACTATACAAATTATTGCATTTCATCATAGACGTTAAAAATAAAAATAATTTTTTTGAATATTACATGGATGAAATTCAAAAAAATATTTTTCACGGACTAAAACTAAAAACTATTATACTTACAAAGACCAAAAAATGTTTACCTTTGTCAATTAACGTTTTTGTAACATCCACTTAAACAAAAACAAAAATTACGATGACCAAAATAAAAAAATGTTATATTTAGAGGAACTAAAAATATATTTAAACAAAAAATGAATGTTATGGTTGAACATGTTCAACAAAATTCATGTTTTTATTGGTCTATTAGTCTTTTCAGATATAAGTGAAATATATATTTTTTAGATGTCTTGAAACAAAATAGGTTTAGACCAAGATTTAAAATAAAGTCTTTGACAAGTAACACGTTAGAGTCAAATTTTAAATTTTAAATTTTAAATAGACGTGATATATTTAAGCAAAACTCAGTCCGATTTAAAAATTTTGAAGTACAAGTGACCTTTAATTTATAATTCGGTGTTTAAATGAGTTATCTAACATGAATTTAAAGAATGTTAATATAAGAAATGAAAAAAAAAATCACTTAAACTAAAGAACATGAGAAACACAAATAGAAATAGATAGAATGAGTTGAGTTTCTTTGAAATATATACCATTTTCAAATTCCAAATCTTTTGAACAATCTTATCTTATTTGATAGTCCACTTAAAATATATTTTACAATAAATATTTAAATATATTACAAAATTACAAGGATTGTATGCTTAAATTATTAAAAAAATTACACACATATATATATATATATATAATTTAATTTAAATTCAGTGTACACAATGTAATATAATTATATTATAAATTTTGTTTGGCTATATTTTTAAATAGATTGGGTTATTAGGTTTGAAAGACTTTTCAAATAATTTTTTTAGAAATGTTTTAACTCTAAAATTTTTATAGTTAAATAACTTTCTAAAAAATTATAGATTTAAATTATGTTTGATAAAATTAACCTACAAGCTAGCTAGTTGATAGTTAAAAAGTAGTCTAATAATTCAAAAGCTAGCTAATAACTAATTATTAATAATTTATAATTAAAAATTTAATTAATTAAAATTAAAATGTTTGATAAATTTAATTTATAACTGAATTGATAATTTATAATTCCATCGTTGAACTTAAAAAACATGTGATCAAGGTTATAAACTTATTATTAGGTTCGTCATAAACTTGAAAAAAATTATCTCCAATAAGATCTCTAAATTTTTAATCGGTTCCTTGTGATCAAGTTTCTAAATTTATTATTAAGTTCGTCATAATTTTAAAAAAAATTATCTCTAATAAGATCCTTAAATTCTTAATTGGTTAGTTTAATATAAGACAAATTGTTTTAAAAAATCAACCGCAGTTACAAATTTTTTTTAATTTTTTTTTTACAATTACTTAAAAATTTAACCATCAACTTTTTGGTTCGGATATAAACTTTTGTTTTTTATTATAGAAAAATTTGGTTACTTTTGTATAACCATTTGTTAAAAAGGGTTGAATAGCTATAACTCGATAGTGGGCCTAGACCCAACGTTCCACTAAAATATCTAAGCCCAATATGATAGGCTTTATAAACAACACATACATACGCGTTTTCCCATTACGCGTTTCACACAAGTTATGTTTCTAATTTTTCCGATTACGGCACAATACTTCAAGAAAATATGGAAACACCAACATTATTTTCCTGATCGAACTTGTGTGAAAGGTACTTGTCCCTCACTTTTGCAAGACTCTATTTTCTTATTCTTAATTTCAATCTTCTGCTTTAATTGATGAAACATGTTCTGTTTCTGAAAACCCTATTTGGTACCAAGATTTTGAAAGACACTTTTTACGATTGTTACATGATTTTGGAATTTCATTTCCCATTCTTGCATGTTCATAAACATTCAATCTTCTGCTTAAGAATAAGAGACCGTAACTCACTGCAAGATGAAATCAATTTTTGAAAGACTTCTTTTTCGTTAGTTATGGTAAATTTGGAATTTTCGTTGCAAAATATTTGATAGAAATTTTCTCGTTCTTGATTAGTCAAGAATATTCAATTATCTGCTTGAGAAAAACATGTTATGTGCCAAACCCAATTTGGTACCAATATTTTGAAAGAAATTTTTATCTCATTCTTGAATTATTCAAGAAGATTCAATCTTCTGCTTGATAAATAAAAGAACAATAACTGATTCAATCTTCTGCTTCTGCTTGAGAAATAAAAGAATATTAACTGTCCCAAGGTCTTATTTGTTTTCAAGATTTTGAAAAGAAAAAAACTTTTTACGGTTTGTATGATGGAGTTTTGCACAATTTTGGAATTTTAATTCCAAAAATTTTGCCACGCCTGATTTATAATTGAGATAGCTATTTTTTTTTCTCATACTTGATTATTTGAGAATCTTGGCTAAATAAAAAAGAATCTTCAATCTTCTGCTTCAAAAAAAGATAACACATTAACGGATGGATATATTTTGTTTCACCAATATTTTGAAAGGGATGGATTTTTATGTCATTCTTGAATTATTCAAGAAAATTCAATCTTATTCAATCTTCTGCTTGAGTTTCTCAAAAAAATATTTTACGGTTGCTATGATGATGAAGTTTTTTCAATCTTCTGCTTCAAAAAAAGATAACACCTAAACATATCGATATATTTTGTTTAACAAATATTTTGAAAGGGATGGATTTTTATGTTATTCTTGAATTATTCAAGAACATTCAATTTTCTGTTTTGAAATAAAAGAACATTAATTGAGCAAACATGCTCTGTCTTGAGACCCTATTTGTTTCCAAGATTTTGAAAGAAAAAAATCTTTTTATTGCTATGATGATGGAATTTTGCACAATTTTGGAATTTAAATTCCGAAAAATTTGCCCCGCTTGGTTTAATATTGAGATAACTATTTTTTCTCATATTTGATTATTTGAGAACCTTGAATCTTGGCTAAATAAAAAAGAATCTTCAATCTTCTGCATCAAAAAAAGATAACACCTAAACAAATGGATATATTTTGTTTCACAAATATTTTGAAAGGGATGGATTTTTATGTCTTTCTTGAATTATTCAAGAACATTCAATCTTCTGCTTGAGAAATAAAAGAACATTAATTGAGCAAACATGCTTTGTCCCAAGACTCTATTTGTTTCCATGATTCTGAAGAAAAAAAAAACTTCTTACGGTTGCTATGATGATGGAGTTTTAAAAAATTTGCCCCGCTTGGATTAAAATTGAGATATCTATTTGTTCTCATATTTGGATTATTTGAGAACCTTGAATCTAAATAAAAAAGAATTTTCAATCTTCTACTTCAAAAGAAAAAAAAAATAACACTTGAATGGCAGGAATCGATGGAATATTTTGTTTCACAAATTTTGAAATTGATGGATGTCTTATGAACTCTTTTTTCATAATGTAAGGAATTCAAGTTTGGTTGGTGAATTGATAAGTGAAATGAATTGTTTTTTTTCCCTCTCATTATCAAAAAATGGGGTGGTAAACATGAGCTTAGTTACCCCAAATTTGATCGCAAGTTACATATACTTTGTTCCATGATTTATGTTAGGGATTGAATGTCTTGATGCCCCAAAAATGATAGATGTTACCTTAATGTGAAAGCTAGTTGTTGCTGCCTTAATAAAGCATGGATGGATAATTTGATATCTTTGCTTTGATGACTCTAGTTCCTTTGCAACTATAACTTGACGCGATTTTGCAGATGAATACTATGAGTTGTGACCTCTATTTGGGGTATTCAAAAATTAACTTTTTTTCTAAGTGCACATTTTGATTGGCGGTATGCTAGATCTTACCTCTTATGACAGAGTTATATTTCTTGTGTCATCTAACTAGTTGGTTTTGAAGGAGTAGTAGATTTTGCATTATGCTGCTATTTGTTTGTTTTTCTGTGATTGATCTGGTAGCACCAGGTCGCGAGCTCATTTTTTTTTGCTGGTTTGGTGTTGCTTCACGCCCGACATTGCAGTAAGCATGAGTTGCATAAGTTTGGTGTTGTATGCACAATGAGGCTTTTTGTTACGATTGGTTAGTTTATTATTATGACAGTTATAATAAATTGTATTTTGATATGTGTTGCTTCACATAAATAAAATTTTCTTTTTTTTTTCCTTTATCTATTAAGTACATATTTATTTCAAAATCATATTTTAAATATAATAATAATTGTAATTCATATTTAATAATAAAGAAAAATAAATATATTTAAGTTAAAATTAATTTTGCACAATTAATTATAGGTAAGCGTTTTTAACGGATGTTGTAGGGTGCTAATACCTTTCCTACACATAATCGACTCACGAACTCAAATTTAGTTTCAAAGACCATTTTTTTTTTCTATTTTTAAGGGTTTTCCAATATTTTCCCTATTTTAAAATAAATTTTGGTGGCGACTCCATTGAATTCGAGAAACACTCGAAATTTTAGGCCGCGACAGCTGGCGACTCTACTGGAGAAATTTTTTAGAGTCATGCCTAATAAATTAATTGTGCATTATTCTTAACTTTTTATTTTTTTTTTGTTTTTCGTTTTCTTTTATTTTATGCGTTTATTATTTCTTAATAAGTATTAGTTGACATTATAATATTTTTTAAGTTTGTAGATCATTTTTATTTATTTATTTATCTATCTGTTTATTTATTAATCTATTTATTTATTATGTATATATGTTTTATTATCGTTATGGAATTATTGAATCATACTTATTTCATACCCTACACTTTTACTAAGACACACACTTATCAGTGGAACCTTACACTCGGGTTTGAACAAAATTTAAGTTTAGTTTCGAGGTTGTGTAGTGGTAGCCCTTTGGATGTACATCCTGTTTGGTTAGCATGAAAATCTCACCTAGAGTTTAATCTTATTGAGGGCATTGTCACTCCAAATAGTTTACCTATTGTTGTTGATAATATTCTAAAATGAGATTATTGGCTCTAGTAACCGTGTTTAGAACTATAGAGCCACCCTTGTGAGAGTTTTCACTACATAAGCCAATAGACCCTTTCATCATAAGAATATCTATATAAGTAAAAATACCTTAGACATTCATTCAAAACGTTATATATTCACAACTGTCATTCTACATAATTGCATTCATATCTCATGACATTGTTTCTTTTGAAAATGAAATGGCATGTGGATCAATTTTCAGGATTGTGGGAGAATTATAAGAACCTTAGTCACGTGTTAAATTAAAGTGGAGAATGGGATCTGAAAAAAAAAAAAAAAACTTTACTTTTAAAGTTCAAGCAACCTGATAATATCAATGAAGGATTTGCTATTTCGATTTTGATCCCCATATTTTCTTCACTAATAATTTATTCTTGTTAAAAAGTTTACATAAGGCTAATGATTCCCCAATATCCAACTATCATAATTCACTAATTGATTTCATTTCCATCACATTCATATTTTAATACTCATAGAAACTTTATTTTATTTATTTATTTAAAAAAAAACAAAGAATAATCAATAAAGCTGATTCCCCGACACCCTTATCGAACGCGCGCGAATCCTGAGATCATGGATGAATTCGAGCAAAACCAAAAGGTGATAAGAGCGGATGTCAACCAACTGAAGGAAAAGGTCGATCGAATTCTGGAAGCTATACAGGCTTTGGCAAGGAAGGAGAATATAGATGGGGATCCTCCGATTGTAAATGAAGAACACCAAACTACTCCTTCTCACCCACCGGGTTTTACCCCGACTAACCAACAATTCCGCACAACAGCTATACAATTTCCTTTATATGGCCTCCCGCCTGGTTATACTCCGCCTGTAGTCATCAACCCCATAGAAAATAACCAAAATCACTCAGCCGTCAACCCCCAAAACATAAACCAATCATAAATCCCTCCTCATCTGGGATATGTGCCACCCCAAAACACTATACCCACATAAAATATTCCATATAGTGTACCTCAAGTGCCTCATTTTGAAGCTAACGGGAATTGGCATCAACCTCACATTGGAGATGATACACAATCAAAGGAAAATTTGTATGTCTTAGAAGAGCGAATCAAAGCAATTGAGGGTATAATGTTTATGGTCTCGAAGCTTTTGACATGTGTTTGGTTCCTGATGTGACTGTCCCTCCAAAATTCAAGGTTCCCAACTTTGAAAAATACAAAGGCAATACATGTCCTAAAAATCATCTAACTATGTATTGTAGGAAAATGGCTTTTCATGCTCATAACGATAAACTTCTCATTCATTTTTTTCAAGATAGTTTGAGTGGGGCATCGTTAAGTTGGTATATGCATCTAGAGCGAAGTCGTATTCGTTCGTGGAAAGACTTGGCTGATGCCTTCTTGAGGCAATACAGGTACAACATTGACATGACCCCTGATATGATGCAATTGCAAAATTCATTGAAAAAGGACAATGAAGCTTTCAAAGAATACGCGCAACGGTGGAGGGAAATGGCATCACAAGTAGAACCTCCTCTATCTGAAAAAGAAATTGTTGATATGTTTATGGATACTCTCCAGTCGCCTTTTTATGATAAGATGATTGGGAGTATGTCATCAAACTTTTATGACCTTGTCATGATAGGAGAAAGGATAGAAAGTGGGATGATGAGTGGTAAGATCGTATGTCCAGCGACTGACATAAAAATACCACAAGCGACATTCACAAAAAAGAAAGAAGGGGACACTAACGCTGTAATGGTAAACCTGAGAGTCTCTTATTTTCCACCATCAATTCCTATCGACCCCCAAACTTCCAGCCCACGATACCACAAGCTCCTTACATTCCTTATCCATATGTGGCCGCAACCACACAAGCTTCATACCCTCAATATCACCCTTCAAGACCGCCTTTTTGTCAACCACCACCTACCGCATTTTCCCAACAAGGTCAATGGAACCAAAATCCAATCTCAAATCACTATAGACCACCTATCAATCAAAAAAGGATAACCCGTTTTGACCTAATTCCCATGACGTACAACCAATTGTTGCCTCACTTACTCCAAAATTCAATGGTAGTCCTGAGGCCAATGAAACCTCTAGAACCACCATTCCCGAAAGGGTATAATCCTAACGCCAAATGTGAATACCATGCTGGAGCTGTGGGACATTCCGTCGAAGATTGTCAAGCCTTAAAAACTAAAGTGCAAGAATTGATTAATGCAAAATGGCTTACCTTCAAGGAAGATGGTCCCAATGTAGGGAATAATCCTTTGCTGGGTCATGGAGATACCGCTGTCAATTTCATTGAAGAAGAGATAAATCAATATACAAAAAATAATTATGTATTGACCATAGAGCCATGTATGAAAAATGATAGATCTTTTCTAAGACCATTGGAAATCCTCTATCGAAAAGACAATCCTAAGCCAACTCATAGTGGAAAAAATGAAATAACTGTTCAAGCACCAACCTCTTTTCCTTATGAAAATAACAAGGCAGTACCATGGAGTTATGAAGTCACATCCCATTTAGTCAACCACCAATCAGGCGATAGCTCTAAACATGAAGGTACTGATGTCACCAATATTTCAGGGATTGGTGAGATGACCCATAGTGGTCGAGTATACGCTCCTGAAAAACTTAGGAAAAAGGAGGGTCAGGGCAAAAAAGGGAAAGAGGTTGTGTATCATGCCATAAAAGGACCGGAAATTTGCAAAAAGACAGTGCCTATAGAAGAAGCTGATGAATTTTTGAAGTTTATAAAGCAAAGTGAGTATAAGGTGGTAGATCAATTAAATCAAACCCCTTCCAAGATATCTATTCTTTCTTTGTTATTAAACTCTGAAGTGCATCGAAGGGCACTGATGAAAATTTTAAATGAGGCCCATGTGTCTCATGATATCATTGTTAACCAATTTGATGGGGTTGTAGGTAATATCACCGCCAGTAGCAGTTTGAGTTTTAGCGACGTTGATTTACCAGTTGAGGGGATGAAGCATAATAAAGAACTACATATCTCTGTGAGGTGTCATGATCTTATTCTTGCACGAGTGCTAGTTGATAACGGTTCATCGTTAAATGCCATGCCAAAATCAACACTATCAAAACTATTTGTTGATGGGGCTTGCTTGAAGCCGAGTAGTATGGTGGTAAAAGCGTTTGATGGATCCAGAAGACAAGTTGTTGGAGAGATTGACCTTCCGATTCAAATCGGACCCCATATCTTTGGAATAACCTTTCAAGTGATGGATATTAAGCCAGCGTATAGTTGCCTTTTAGGGAGACTGTGGATTCACGCTGCTGGAGCAGTAATATCCACTCTCCATCAAAAGCTAAAGTTTATAGTGAACAATAAGCTGGTGATAATATATGGGGAAGAAGATATGTTAGTGAGTCATCTATCTTCTACGAGATACATTGAAGAAGCAGGGGAAGCCATTGAGATTTCCTTCCAAGCATTAGAAATCACCAATGCTTTCTTCATGGGTGAAGGATTTCGTTTAAAAGAACCAAAACTATCTACCACATCATTGAAGTCTACAAAATCCATGTTGGAAGGAAGAGCTTTTTTTAAATTCGGGAAATTGATAGAAATACCAGAAAAGAAGGATAAGTACGGGTTGGGATATGTACCTACCAAAGCTGATCAAGAGGATGCTGTAAAAGAAAAACGAGAAAGCAAGCTAGCTCGTTGGAAAAATCGGGTACCAAATTCACAAAAGATCCCTATTTGTGACATTCATCAAACCTTTCAAAGCGCTGGAATAATATATGTTGATCAAGTGGCTGTTGTGGAAGAGGATAATGTTGATGATGATACCCTCAAATTGGTGTACCCTTGTTCTCCAAACACCAATCTCAATAATTGGAAGATCATCGAGTTTCCCGTGTTTGCTAATACATGTTCAAAGTAATTGTGTATTTTAACTCCTTTTGCTCTGCCCAAGGCTATAAGGATAACTAATAGGGCGCATGTATTTCAATTCCATGCTTATTATCAATAGATGCATTTTTGAATTCTTCAGTTATTTTTGTTTTCCTCTTTCTTTTTTTAGCAATCTTTATTCATACTTTTTTTTTTCCTTTTTCTTCTTAACTTAAACAATACAGATTCGAAAATGAATATGTTGAAAATAGCAACGCTAGAACCCTTTCTTGTAATTTTGAAAACCCAATTAATCACGCTGATGAGGACTGCGAATACAGTTGTGAGCCTCACCCAAAACTAGAAAGGTTAATTGAACAAGAAGTTAAGATTTCCAACCCTATCAAGAACCTGTTGAGGTGATCAATTTAGGGACTGAACATGATAAGAAAGAAATTAAAATTGGTATGTCTATGAAAGAAAGTGAACGAGAAAAGTTGGTTAAACTTTTATTTGATTATGTGGATGTCTTTGGATGGTCATATCAGGATATGCATGGGCTAGATACTAACATAGTTGAACACAAGCTACCACTCAAGTCTGAATGTGCTCCAATTAAAAAAAAATTGAGGAGGATGAGGCCTAATATGTCACTTAAAATTAGAGAAGAGGTCAAAAAGCAATTTGTAGGATATATGCCTCCTTGACATTGATTTTGATATAATTTCCAAACATACAATGTATGCATTATCTGAGTAATCTAATAGTTTGATTTGAGATACATTTCAGTAAAGGTTGATCATGTCATAAGACTTGAAGATTATGCAAAAGCATTAAACACTACACTTGGACAAGTCTTGGATCTCAAGCAATCAAGCAAAGATGGATCATATCATACAAAGCTCGAAGATTATGTGTAAATTTGTCTAGTGGTCATAGTGTTTATTAGGTAGATTCATCATTATGATTTCACACATCTAATATTTGCCAATTAAAACTGAAATCATAAAATAAGTGCATTAATCAATCAATTAGTAAATCAATTGATAAATCGACTGGGACATCGATTTTCTGATTACAAAACAAAGGTCTCACTGAGCAAATCGATTGCCTAAATATTTTTAATCAGACATGTCTTCTGTGATTAAAGAAATCGATTGGTGCATTAATCTTGAAACCCAGATCTAATTGGTTTGATGATGATAAGAAAAAAGTTGGCTATAATGCAAAAGCCAAAAATATAATAACTTCTGCTTTAAGTGTTGATGAGTTTTTCAGGGTATCAAATTGCAAAACTGCCAAAGAAATGTGGGATACACTTCAAGAAACTCATGAAGGCACAACTGATGTCAAGAGGGCCAAAACCAACACTTTGATGCATGAATATGAACTCTTCAATATGAAGAAAGATGAGTCAATCAATGACTTGCAGACAAGGTTCACACATGTCATTAATAATCTAAATGCTCTAGGTAAAGTAATTGATAATGAGCAACAAATAAACAAAGTGATGAGATGCTTGACAAGAGAATGGCAACCTAAGGTCACTGCAATAGCTGAATCAAAGGATCTTGGAAGCATGACTATTGCCCCTCTTTTTGGAAAACTCATAGAACATGAAATGGAGCTGCATAGGTTGAATGAGGCTGAGCAAACTGATCGGAAAAGAAAAGGACTTTCTTTGAAAGCTCAAGCTCACAAAGCAAAATCTGAACCATAAATATGTACTGATGATTCCGAGAGTGAAACTGATGAAGAACCTAAAATCGGAATGTTGGTCAGAATGTTCAAGAAATTTCTGAAAAAGAAAGGAAACCAATCAAGAAAATCATCCAATTCAAGGACAAAAATCTTCAGCAAGAATGAGTCAAATGATAGCAAAGTGATAACATGCTATGAATGTGGAAAAACAGGCCACATTAAATTTGAGTGTTTGCAACTACAAAATAAAAACAAGTTTGTGAAAGCTAAAGGCAAGGATAAACCATCTTCAAGAACTAAAAGAGCCTACATAGCTTGGAATGACAATGATGATGAATCTTCTACATCTTCAGAAGAAGAAGAAGCAAACTTATGTCTAATGGCCAACACTGATTCAGATTAGATAGTGAGGTAAGTACTACTTCTACTTTCAATGAATTGCATGATGAACATATTAAGGTAGTCAAACAATTAATTAGCACTAAGAAAATATTAGAAAAACAATGCATGATGTATGAAGAAATTAAAAAAGATCATAAATTGCTTGAAGACATGAATGCATGTTTGAAAAAGGAAGCACATGATAAACACAATAGTTTTATTGAACTTGAAAGAAAGGTTGAATCACTAAAATTTGATTTAGAAAAATTTACTAGTGGCATAAACAACCTTAATGTTCTTCTTGGCAATGAAAAGAATCATAATGAAAAATCTGGAATTGGTTATAGATCAATTGGAAATACTCAAAATAATCACAATGAAAAATCTGGAATTGGTTATAGACCAAATGGGAATGCTCAAAAGAATCCTAATAAAAAATTTGGAATTGGCTATAAACCAAATAGGAATGGTAAAAAGGCTCATAAATTTGTTAGATCAAAGCAAATGCTTGATGGTTTCATTAAACCAACTCAAAGTACATCATCTGCTTTTTCATGTCATTTTTGTTGTAAAAAGGGACATATTTCTTTTAATTGTAAACTGAAAAAGCTTGCTAACAAGGATGGAAACAAGTTTAGAGAAGAAACCTATGATTGAAACTAACCCCCAAGGACCTAATCTAAATTGGGCACCTAAAACAAAAGTCTGAATTCTGTTTTGCAGATATGCTTGAAATCCAAAACACACTCATGGTACCGAGACAGTGGATGTTCCAAGCACATGACTGGATACAAATCAAAATTCTTGTCTCTAAATTTAAAAGATGAAGGATATGTAAAGTATGGTGACAATAACAAAGGTAAAATACTTGGTGTTGGAGACATAGGGAGTGAATCAACAACTATAATCAAGGATGTTCTCTATGTAAAAGGTTTGAAACACAACTTGCTTAGCATTAGTCAGCTTTGCGATAAAGGATACCAGAAGAGCTTAATCAATTTGAGAGAAACAAAGTTTGGATCTTAGTTCCTAAACCAGAAAATAAACATATTATTAGAACTAGATGGGTGTTTAGGAATAAAATGGATGAGAATGGAGTAATAACTAGAAATAAGGCTAGACTAGTTGCTAAAGGATACAACCAGGAGGAGGGTATTGATTATGATGAAACCTATGCGCCTGTAGCCAGATTAGAAGCAATTAGGATTCTGCTTGCTTATGCTTCTATCATGGATTTTAAATTGTATCAAATGGATGTAAAGGGTGCATTTCTGAATGGAGATATCCAAGAGAAGGTTTATGTTAGTCAAACTCCAACTTTTCCAGACCATGTTTATAAACTAACAAAAGCTCTCTATGGATTGAAACAAGCTCCAAGAGTTTGGTATGAAAAACTCAGCAATTTCCTCGTACGGCAAAATTTTTTGAGAGAAAATGTTGATAAAACACTTTTTATAAAGAAAAAGGGAAAAGACATTCTACTTGTCCAAATTTATGTTGATGACATAATTTTTGGATAACAGTAAACTTTGCAAAGAATTTGAAAACATGATAAAAGGAAGATTTGAAATGTCTATGATGGAAGAATTAACTTTCTTCTTAGGATTTCAAATCAATCAAAGCAAGAATGATATTTTCCTAAGTCAAACCAAGTACTGTAATGATATATTAAAGAAGTTTGGCTTCGATAAACTTAAATCCGTTGATACACCCATGAGTCAAGCTTGTCATTTAGATAAAGATGAGAAGGGAAAATCTGTAGATATGACCATGTTTAGAGGCATGATAGGATCTTTACTATATCTTACAGCTAGTAGACCTGACATTATGTTTAGTGTCTGCATGTGTGCAAGATACCAAGCTACTCCTAAGGAATCCCATCTAAGTGCAGTCAAAAGAATTTTTAGATATCTAATAGGAACCAAAAATCTAGGATTATGGTATCCTAAGGGATCAACTTGCACTCTTGTTGGCTATTCTGATTCTGATTTTGCTGGTTGCAAATTAGACAGAAAAAGTACATCTGGTACTTGCCATCTATTAGGGAATTCACTTGTATCTTGGTATAGTAAGAAGAAAAATAGTGTTGTGCTTTCAACAGGCTGAATATGTCGTTGTTGTGCACAAATATTATGGATGAAACAACACCTTTCTGATTTTGGTGTTGATCTTGGAACTGTGCCAATAATGTGTGACAACACTAGTGCCATAAACATTACAAAAAATCCTGTCATTCACTCAAGAACAAAACATATAGAGATTAGACATCATTTCATTAGGGATCAATATCAAAATGGTAATATCATGCTTGAATATATTAATACTTCTGATCAATTAGCTGATATATTTACCAAAGCTCTACCCAAAGAAAGTTTCTTCTATATTAGAATGAAACTGGATATAATAGATCAAAATGAAATATGATCTCTGTGAAAAATCGATTGGGACATCGATGTTTCCTCTAAACTAATTAGCTTGCAATAGATAAATCGATTTATACATCGATTATCCTGTGTCAAAATTTCAAATCAGCATTACTAAATCGAATTCATAATCGATTTATGCTAACACAGTGCCTCAATTGTCAAAATGTAAAACACGATAAATGATTTCAGAATCGATTATTTTTCCTAGAAATCCAAAAATTTGAGAAATTTTCCAAACTCAAACCCGAGCATCGATTGGGTAATCAATTTTGTCAAAATTATTAAACCTGCAAGCCAAGTAAGTCAAATGCTGAACAACCTGAGCCAGCTGAAACCCAATCTGAGGTTTTAGCTAAGTTGCTGGAATTTATGGAGTCCTAGGCTGCTCACAATGCTAGAGTAGAAGCCGCACTTAGGAAACTCCAAGCAACTCTCAATTCTGTTGTTCAGGATGTAGATGCCATCCAAGACCATTTAGGTCTCAAGATGTCATTTGAAGATATAGCTGACTTAGGCACACAGACTCTTGTTGACGCACAAACAACTGAAGAACCAAACCCAAACAATCTCGACAGTTTTGAACCTCATGGTGAGGAGACACTTGCTGAGATTAATACAACAGTCTCTACCTCTCCCACTGGTGATAATGAGGGACAGCCCTAGATTTTTATGTGTTTTCAGTATATATCTCCTGCATCATTCTCTCTTGTATTATCTTTTTGAATTTAATGACAAAGATGGAGAATTTGATTGAATTTAACTTGTGCTTATGTGACTTGTTTTATAGTGCTGAATTTAATTTGTGTTGTTGTGGTGCTCTGATACTGTACTCTCTGATAGTATGTGATGCTCTGATAATATGTGCTCTTTATGTGCTAATAAGCTATGATAATATGTAATATACATATGTGCTCTGATTGCTCTGATACCAAATTTGAAGTTATCTTATGTGCTCTGATAACATGTGTTGCTCTGATACCAATAACTTGTGCTTATGCTGTTGAAATGAATCAATGTATATGATTATGTGCTCTGATACCAAATTTGAATGAATTTGAATAACTGGTGCTTATGCTGTTGAAATGAATCATGAATTCTATAATTCAGGGGGAGTTTTTTTTTTAAATAATAGTTATTATAAAGTTAAGTTTTGAAATGTAAACTCAAAGTTAAATTGTATGTTTGTCATTTAATCAAAAAGGGGGAGATTGTAGGATATATGCCTCTTTGACATTGATTTTGATATAATTTCCAAACATACAATGTATGCATTATCTGAGTAATCTAATAGTTTGATTTGAGATACATTTCAGTAAAGGTTGATCATGTCATAAGACTTGAAGATTATGCAAAAGCATCAAACACAACACTTGGACAAGTCTTTGATCTCAAGCAATCAAGCAAAGATGGATCATATCATACAAAGCTTGAAGATTATGTGTAAATTTGTCTAGTGGTCATAGTGTTTATTAGGTAGATTCAACACTATGATTTCACACATCTAATATTTGCCAATTAAAACTGAAATCATAAAATAAGTGCATTAATCAATCAATTAGTAAATCAATTGATAAATCGATTGGGACATCAATTTTCTGAGTTACAGAACAAAGGTCTCACTGAGCAAATCGATTAGCAAATCGATTGCCTAAATGTTTTTAATCAGACCTGTGTTCTGTGATTAAAGAAATCAATTGGACAATCGATTGGTGAATCAATTAGTAAATCGATTTTCTAATTCATAGAACAAAGCTTTCAATGAGTTAATATTTTAGTAAATCGATTGGTGTACAGACCTTGTTATTTTTTGTAAGCAACCATAGAGTATGATGGATGTTTTGTAGTAGCTGAAACTTTGAGAATTGAGTTTGATTTGAATTGAGAAATTGAGTTTAAGTTTGCTTTTAACTACACCAAATATGAAATTAATTGTTGCTTGGAGACAAGCAATTGATTAAGTTTGGGGTTGTGATGACTCTTCATCATATGCATAATTTTTATTGATTTTAGTCTTAATTGTCTTTAATCATTAGTTAATTTAATGAGTTATTTGATATATTTTGTTGATTTTAGTTATTTGATTTAATGAAATGTTTTTGTTCTTATTTGCTTAATTAAGTAGAGATTTTTCGTAGTTTTGCGTTGTTACTTTGTTTTAGTGCAGTGCTGAATTTTGGTAAGAAATCAACATGACCTATGTGGAGTATTTCAGACAGATTTGGAGTTATAGATGTCCAATTGGAGTCAAATCAAGTGATAATGAAATCTAAGCTCCATGTCTACAACTTTCATGAAGACACTAGAACCAAATTCAAACTCTAAAGATGCAAAAAATGCAAAATACGTTAGACATCAGATGTTGTGCGCCTGGAGTGCGCCCTGCGAGCCTGAAGCGCATTTCCAGCCATTCAGCACTGTCAATACGCGCCTGGAGCGCAAAGACTGCGCCTGGGGCGCGCGACGCGCATCACCATTCATAAAAACGCAATTTTTTACAGTTTAGGGATCTTTTTGACTCTTGGGAAGTGGGAAGACTTGTGCCCTAGCATAGAAACTCAAAGACTGCCGTTTCTAACGCTATTGGAGCAGTTTTATCAAGAATCATTCATGAATCCTTCTTGTAACTCTTCTCTAATCCTTATCTTTTGTATCTCTGCCATGAGTAACTAAACCCTATTTGTTAGGGATGAGTGTAACCAGATGAAACCCTTATTTTTCTGATTTGATTTCTAGTTATATGAATGAGTTTATTGAATTATTTTTCTCATCTCTGTGCTTAATGCTTTTTATTGCTTGATCAACATTAAAATGTTCTACGATTTGTATTTTGAAATGGAAGTCGACTTTACGAATGCTTGAGATGAGAAATTCATGAATTTGTAGTCTAGGGATAGATGCAGGTCATGAAACCAATTAAATTACTTGCAAAGCAATAGTTTACAAGAGAATTTCTATACGGTAATGCTTAATTATAATCTTAAATCTACTAAGGAATTAGGGGTTACTTTCGAATTAAAGGTTCTGTCACTAAGACATTAGGGCAAGAATAATAAAGAGAAATCGGTAATAACTCAATAAAGGAATTCAGTAACTAGGATCAAATTAGACACCAAGGTTGGATTCGAAGTGAAACTCGTCCCTGACATTTTTCTCATTATAAAAGATCAATTTTACTACTGTTGTTAATTTCAAATATTATTTCAATCAATTTGAGAACTTTTTGTTCAATTGCAGTAATTAAATATAATTCAATAGTAAAACGCAATCCTTGAGTTCGACACTCGGTACTACCGTTTTATTATTACTTGCGACGATTCAGTACACTTGCTGAAACGCTATCAATGGGTTTACAAATAAATTCTTAGTTGACCCAAAACAACATTCCATCATTGCAACAAGTTGAATTTGCCCGACCTGATAATCCAACATATGATTGCTGCATTTCACAAGGATTATAAGATAAACATTGTTCTATAGGGTATGGTTTCATATGGAAAAGGTCAGCACGCACCTCTATTGTCAACACCAATACTGAGCAGTGCTCACCTCTACATTTCAACCTTTCACCATTCCATCCTATCAAGGTAATCTATGTCTTCCACTTCAAATTTAGCATCCCTCTTTGATGTCACCAGCATTTGTGTCACCACAAAAAGCAACTTCATCCATCTTTTGAATAAGCCAATATTTGGGTTTTCCATATTTGGACATAGTTGGCCCGTTTGTGCCTTATCATTCCGCTCCTACAAAATCTCTTCCTCACATTAATACCTCATTTGCCACCCTATCCAAATTTTGTACCACTACTACTCCATCCCAAAATACTCATTTATCCACTCCAATTGAAGATGAACAACGTCCTTCTAAAATGACCAAAATGGAATGGGAAACATCTAAAACATGTCAAGAAATCTCCAGAATCTTTGTTGCCTTTCAAACTATCATAGTTAGGCAAGCTCATCAGGACAAATAACTAGATTTTTTGCGGGACTAGATGGCTACCCAGCTTGCTCCCAAGCTCTAACTTGAGCCTCTCATGCCTAATCCTCTTCTAACTTTTTCAGACATACCTCAGTCGTCCCTGTCTCTATCACTTGAGGAGTCTTCACATTTATTGTCTTTATGATTTAGCTTTACATTAACTCACCTATTCCTTTTTGCCATGAAAAATAGGGAGAAGTTATTTAGATTTTAATTAAGAATCAAAAGTTCTTTTTGAGGGGGATTTTTTACAAAAAAGCTCTCTGCATTATTATTAGAATCAAAATTAAAATATGAATTAACATGTTTTTTCATCATCAAAAAGGGGGAGATTATTGAGACAAAATTCCAAATTAATGTTTTGATGATAATTAAACAAAAGGTTAATTAAGACTTCTAGTTATGATTCTAAGTGTTTTGGTATTTAACATGTGTATTTGAATGTGTTAAAAAAAGATAGGTACCAAGCATTATAAAACATATCTCATTAAAATCAAGAAAGAAAAATCAGTATAATGAATAACGTTCTTGACAGATTTCTGAAAAACGAAAAACTTTCTCCACAACATCCACAAACAAGAATGATCACATTTTTATATAAAAGATTAAATCCATGAAGTGGTATCCATTCCATATCTTCATCAAGAATATAAAAGGATCAATTTAAGCAAGAATTATTCCAGAATTCGAAGGCACAACACTTTGAATTGCCTAAAGCCAGATCATTCTCCAAGTCAAGAAAGTACAAGTACAAATTGATAGGATTTAAATGACATTATTGTTGTACCTTTAAACAGACCTGCACATGTGATTCAAAGCTTGTAATCATTTCAGACAACTATCAATATCACAATATAAGTTAGCTCACCTCAGATAAATTCAAAGAACATTCTTGGAACAGAAGAACATTCCTAGTTTCAGCAAGAACAATCTTGCTTTATGGATGATCTTATCCATTCACTTACTCGTGACAGTTGACCTACCTCCAACAGTTAAATGAGTTGTCATAAGCTCTCTTGAAGCCTATAAAACATCAATCATTCAACCATTCTCGAGCTTATCAAATCATTCTAAGTTGCAGTTCCATTCTTAGTGTGATATTAGAATCAGTGATTATCGAGTTCTAAAATATAGAATCTATTTATCAAACAAGAGTTGAGCAATACCCATATTCTAACATTCTCAAAATCATTACTTTGTAACTCAAGGCTATATTGTTAACATAGCTTGAGTAGTGTGAAAAAATCCTTTTATGATTTAAAAGGTAACTTGTCAAATCCTTTCTGAAATAGTGTAAAGTAACCTGTGAAAATCCTTTCTAGGTAGAAAGGTAGAACTGTGTAATAAATCAAGATTGATTTACGAAAAACTGTGTGAAAACACAGAACGTTCTTATTTCTTTTGGAGAAGGTTCTGCCCTGATACCAAAATGTTCTTCCTTTTTGAAAGGTTGTCTTGATTTGTAATTTTCATCCCGTATTTTGAAATAACATGCATAATCAAGATGTCCAATTGTATTGGAATAAGAACAATTTGTTTCGCATTTTTGGTAGTTTCTTTCTAGTGCCAAAAAGTTTTCATAGAGATCCCATAATTCCTATCTAGTGCAATAAAAACATTTTATTTTGTCGAAACCAAGTCCAACTTTATCAAATATTCCTACTTGAGATCCCATAATTCTTTGAAAAGTTTTAGTGGATTTAATAAAATTTGATAAATTATTTTTAAGATAATCACAATGAATTCTCACACTAAGTATTTGCCAATAATGTTTGTGAGTTACAACAATTTTTCTCAAAGTGTATGTTTCGAAAAGCTAATGAAAAACTTTCAGTTCTTTCTATATGTTGTAAAAATTATGATTGATTCAGTTTATATAGTTTCAGAAAAACATCAGACAAATTGATTTCCTAATGGATTTTATTAATGTGTATTACCAGATCCATCGATTTCGCGTTTCTTGTTTTTCTTGAAATTCTTGAAATAGATGAACTAATCGATTTGCTAATCGATTTTTTTAATGCATATATCAGAAACTGATACTCAGTTCATATCAGAGTCGATTGAATAATCGATTATAATTGTTTTGTTCAAAATGCGAGATCAAACAATCGATTACTCAGTGGATTCACTTTCATTAACATAATCGATTTGGCAATGGGCTAATTTCTCCCTGTAACTCAAACACTTAATCAAATCGATTTGCCAATCGACTGATTTGTCCCTATAACTCAGACATTTAATTAACATCGATGTGTCAATCGATTATGCAATATATTTCTGATAAATGATGAACTAATTCATTCATACAATCGATTAACTAATTGATTAGTAGAAAGCTTGTAACTTAAGAAAAGTATATCAATCGATTTTCCAATCGATTTCTTTTTATCATAGAACACAGGTCTAATAAAAACATTTAAGTAATCGATTTTCTAATCGATTAACTCAGTGAAAACTTTGTTCTATGAATCAGAAAATCGATTAACCAATTGATTTACCAATTGATTGATTAACACACTTATTTTATGATTTCAGTTTTAATTGGCAAATATTAGATGTGTGAAATCATAATGATGAATCTAACTAATAAACACTATGAACAATAGACAAATTTACACATAATCTTCAAGCCTTGTATGATACGATCAATCTTTGCTTGATTGCTTGAGATCCAAGATTTGTCCAAGTGTAGTGTTTGATTATTTCTTGAAATGTATCTCAACCCAAACTATTAGATTAATCAGATAATGCATATACATTGTATGTTTGGAAGTTATATCAAAATCATAGTCAAGGAGCCATATATCTTACACCTTACAAGCCTCCAAACATACATATATGTATTCTCTCAAAAACTGATCCACACAATAGACATACCACAATACACTATTTTTCTATAAAAGAGTTAAAAAAGTTTAATTGGCCATTAAACACTACGCAATACACTATTTTTACCTTAGTTAATCTAGTTGAATCTTGACTAGAGTGGCAACTAAAATGGTTACCTATTATCTAAAGCTAACTGAATGTGGTTAGTAAGTAATTAACTTATAGTGAATGAGTCAACTAAGTTACTTACTCTAATATTTTATCTTTTTATGGCGGCTACAAATTATTTGAGTGAAGTTGACACACTAATAACAACAAAAGTACCTGACTAATATGCTCATAATGCAATATAAATAATTTGGCATTGTGCATGCTAGTCATCTATCACTAGGTCCTAATTTCAAAATCATTATAAGCAACTTCTACATTTTTGAAGTTTCCTGATAAATTCCTTACTTTGAATTTTCTAACAATGAACAATCGCACACACAAGAAAAATCTATGACTCGGCGAATAAGTTTCTCGCAGCCCTTAGACTCATCTTAGTTACGGAAACAAATCTCCAGCAATTATCGGGTCCATGTTACGGTTTTCAACCACATAATACTTGTCAACAATTGAGATGTTTAAGGCTCCGTTTATTATATATTATTAACAAAAAATCTATATTCAATAATTTAAATATTATTCTTTTTAAATGAACGTTTATTTTGTGTTTGTTTTTCTAGTGAAAATCACTTTTATTTAAAATAGTCAATTATAAAAAAAATAGTTTTTTTAAAAGCTACTAAACATATATTCTATAAAAAATCAATCTTTAGATTTTTTTTTAAGTTTTAACAAGTGAATTTTTAAAAATTATTTTTTATTTAAAATAAGTGATTATTTAAAAAAAGTTGTAATAACCATATTATAGAACTGATTTTTATGAATGTGTGATTTTTATGAATGTGTGATTTAAATCATCCGAACTCAAATTAAAGATTGAAATCTCTACTAAATATAGCTTTGTCATTTTCCTATGAAAATTCAGGTCCCCTAGACACCAACCTTATATAAACCATCATTAATACCCACTAATTAAACCCAACACACAAAATAGCACATTGAAGCAAAATTGCTTACTTGAGTAGAATATAAAACCTCTTTTTATATTTAAAAAAAATGGGCAAAGTTGCATTAATTGTTATGATTGCTTGCATGTTGATAGAAAGTTCTCATGCTAAAGCAACCTTAACATGTGATCAAACAACCATATTTCTGACTCCATGCATACCCTATGCAGTATTAGGAGGGAGTGTATCACCCTTATGTTGCCAAGGTGTTCACTCTATAAATGCTGCTTATAAGAATGGTGATGATAGAAGAGTTGCATGCCACTGCATTCAGGATACGGCTGCCCATATCCCTTTGATTAATTATACACGTGTTAATCAAATTGGTGAGCTATGTGGATCTAAATGTCCCTATAAAGTTTACCCTAACACTAATTGCTCTAAGTAAGTCTTCTCTCTTTTTTGTGTCTAGCATTCATGTCCATTTATTTTTCTTTTTTTGGGTTTAGGATAATAATTAGCACGAAATTAGTTACTGGATTTATTTGACATTCATTTTGTAGGACAAACAAAGACAAGTGTAAATAAATCAATTAAGTTATAAAAATAATATATTATGATAAGTTATTGAAATAATTTAAAAACTACATAAAACTATAACCATACTTTCTCTTTCATTGTAGAGCATATACATAACCACTAATTCAATAAGTTTTTAATTAAGATATTTACCAAATACACCCTAATTATGGATTTTAATGTGATTGCGCAGGGTGAAGTAAGCAGCGATTAAGGGTGCAACATTTGTGACTACTATACTGGTAGTGCTGCAAAGATTATTGTATGGCGAATAAAGAAATATAAGCCTTGTACCAAAAACTAAAGAAATATAAACCTCTTGCTATGGAAAATAAAGTGTACGGATAGTTACATCGTATGTAACGATCCGATGAATTAATATCTTGAATAATATCTATCATCAATAAAAATATTCCTTTAATCTTCTATAAATATAGTCTGGCATTAATTCGAGTTCTTTTATATAAATAGGTTTTGTTTTAAAAAAAAAAAATTGTTTAATTGCTCAACTTTAAAATTTATCTTTTTAAATGCTCTATTTATAAGTAAGAAGTCGTCTGGAAAAGTGACCACCTAAAGAATTTTTTTAATAAAATCGTTTCTTGAGGAAAGATCACTGAGAATTTTTTTTTATTATATTTTAAAATTAGTTTATTATTAGAATTATTAATTTAATTATTTAAAAATAAAAATACTAATAATAAATTTTAAAAAATACATTAATAAATTAAAAATAAATTTTATATTTTAATTATTATTATTATTATTATTATAATTAATAATTAAAATGATTAAATAAAAATAATTATATTATATTATATATTTCAAAAAAAATAAATTAAATGATAATAAAAATTAAATAATAATAACAATTAAATGAAAAGAACAATTAAATAAATTAAATAATAATTAAAATTAAAAATAAATTAAATAATATTGTCTTAGTTAATAGTGTGAATCAAGAAATCATATTAATTTATAATGATATTTGTCAAATTTCTAAAAATAAGTTAGACAAATCAAGATTTGATTTGATCTCTTTATATTCTCCAAGAAACGACTTCCTACTAAAAAAAAGAACAAAAAATAGAATATTTAAAGAAATAAGTTTCAAACTAAAGTCAATAAAAAAAATGAAAAGAGGGATATACATATAAAAAACTCTATTGATACAAAATAATAATATTATAATAATAATATCCAAGAAACGACTTCCTGCTAAAAAAATAGAATATTTAGATAAATAAATTTTAAATTAGGGCCGTTAGAGAAAAAAAATTAAAAGAAGGATATACATTTAAAAAAATCTATTGATACAAAATAATAATAATAATAATAATAATAATAATATTATTATTATTATTATTATTTTCTCTTTGTCTAGATATGGTTAGCTTAAAACGGACATGAAATTAAAGAACAAGAACAAAGAAAATATTTTCCCTTCTAAATTAATTGTCGTCTTAATTAAGCATGTAAAAATATTTCAGTCCTAGTAGAAGAGATTGGCTTCAATGGCTATCGAAGCATCACAGACATTGAGTGATTGTTTATTTTAAAAAAATAATTTTTTTTCATTTTCTAAAATATATATTCATTTCAAATTACTAATAAAAGGTTGAGAGACGCTGTGATGATGAAAATAAGAAATGCTACTCAACAATATCTATCATCAATAATAATATTCCTTTAATCTCCTATAAATATAGTCTAACAAGGATATTGATTTGAGTTTTGATAGTCTTTTTTTAAATATTTTTTTTTAATTGTCGTATTTTAAAATTTATTTTCTTAAATGTTTTATTTGTACGAAGAAGCGACTATTTAAAGAGAAATTTTTTTAACCTAATTAGAAGGTCATTTTATAGGGGAAGCGACCATTAACAGAGAACTTTTTTTTTGTTATATTTTAGAATTAGTTTATTATTAAAATTATTAATTTAATTATTTAAAAAATAAAAATACTAATAATAAATTAAAATAAAATACATTAATAAATTAAAAATAAATTTTATATTTTAATTATTATTATTATTATAATAAATAATTATTATATTTATAATTAAAAATTATTATAATTAAAATGATTAAATAAAAATAATTATATTATATTATATATTTAAAAAAAATTAAATGACGATAAAAATTAAATAATAATAACAATTAAGTGTGAATCAGGAAATCATATTAATTTATAATTATATTTGTCAGATTTCTAAAAATAAGTTAGACAAATCAGAATTTTTCTCCATGAAACGACTTCCTACTAAAAAAATAAAATAAATAAATAAAAAATTAAGACATTTAGATAAATAAATTTCAGACTAGAACCGTTAGAGAAAAAAATTTAAAAGAGAGATATACATATAAAAAAACTCTATTGATACAAAATAATAAAAATAATAATAATAATATTATTATTATTATTATTATTTTCTCTTTGTCTAGATGTGGTTAGCTTAAAACGGACATGAAATTAAAGAACAAGAACAAATAAAATATTTTCCCTTCTATGGCTATCGAAGCATCACAGACATTGAGTGATTGTTTATTTTAAAAAAATAATTTTTTTTCATTTTCTAAAATATATATTCATTTTAAATTACTAATAAAAGGCTGAGAGACACTGTGATGATGAAAATAAGAAATGCTACTTAGAGATGATAAAATGATGTGTCTTTTTATGTGTGCCTGAATAATTTAAATTTATGGTTATCACTTATCACCATACAAGAATTACTCCTAATAGTGACAGTTTATATAAGACAGCTGCTAAAGATACAATTCTGCATTATCCTTTTTTGAGTATTGGGACCCACCAGGCTGATTTTGAATATTAATGTCTTGTAAGACAAAAAAAGTAGACAAGACGATAGTTTTAAAGGTACGGCAGAGAGAGAACCAGGAGGGGTTGGCATTCTTATCTCCAAGTCTTTAAAGACAAAGGACAGTTTCTGTTAGGAAAGCCAAAATTGTTATACATGGACCATATCTTTTGAAACCTTATCTCGTTTTGAATTCATGCTGATTAAGTCAATAGTAGTTAGAGCTATAAAAATAGGATGCAATACAATCAGTTAAGACATGTTATGCCTAAATGATCAATTCATACAAATATCTAATCTATGATACATAATACAAGAAGTCTCCAAAACTCGTGTTAATTTTTAATGAGCAACAGGAACCAAAGGCATAAATCTAAAACAATAATAAATATAATTATAATTACTAGAAGAACTACAAGTCCAGACTCTTTTCTGTTTTGGATAATGCATCTTACATATCCTTCAATTGGAACAAACAACAAATCACAGTTTACATATTAGTATCATGTAAATGATGATACATATGACCAGAGAGGGATCGAAAAACATCCCAACATACATAGATACAAGAGAATGACCTTTCATTCCCAATATTCTAAAACCCACACACAAAAATGCCACGCTTCAACATGATTGCAGGAATTTTTGCAACAAAACCACAAGGGTGCTTCCCAATTTTAGGGAGCATCCATAAGAATAAACAATCAAGAATTAAATCTTAATCTAAATGGAATATTTAATGAAAAAGAACCTTCATTACATGACTACATGTCAACACTATAGACAAATTGACAAAAGAGTACCATAAATAAGTCAGCAGGTCAAGCAGTTTAGGTTAAACTCAAAATGTAGTGCTACTCTCACTTGCAGATATCGAGGGACCTTCAGACTTCACGAGGGTTGATCCTTTGCTACTAATGTCGAGTCCCTGCAAACGACCGAGCTGGTCATTTTGTAACATCTCTGAGATTTGATGAGAATTGGTTTGTTGCAGCTGATGAGTTGGCATGTTAGATGGGGAGTGACCAAATTGAGGAAATTGTATGTTCTGGTGACCAGAAGGACCTGAATGTTGTGGCATTGAAAAGAAATTTGACCCTGCAAATTGCATCTGGGGCATTCCCAGATTATAAGATTCAGAGGGGTTCATTGCCTCCCCGGTAGCAATCTTTAGCCTCTCAACTTCCTTCATTAATGCATCATTAAGAGCTACATAAAATAAGAAACAAATTCCAATATATTAAATAATTTTAACAAAATCATTTCTAAAATTATCATATGAAAAATGTAAAGCTTTAATCAAATTGTTTCATAAAAAAGTGATTGACTTAATAGTAGTTACCATCTCGAAGGTGTGCCTGTTGTTCCATGGCTTGCAGGCGAAGCTTAAGCTCGGTATTTTCAGTACTCAGACCAGTTGTGTCCCTCTAAAAAATATCAATAAGTGGTGAGTCAAACTCCTATAGACATTAGTTTGTGAATAACAAACAACTGAGTCAACAAATAATGAAGTTCACCTAAAATCCAAAATCCATACCAGAACTACTAAAATAATTTGTCAATCTAAATTACTATTCTGAAACATGATCAAGAAATATGTAGATTTCTGTACCCAAAAAAAGGAAGGATTTGTGAAGAGAAATACAAGAGGAGTGTGTCCAGTGCCCAGTGTCCAAATTCCTAAATGTGACATTTACATTGTTAAAAGCAATAGCCACAGAGATATATCTTCTACTATAATTTAAGTGCATTGTTTGAGCAGCTGGTGAGAAATGTTTACACAAGGCCATAGAAGAAATATTTCCAGGCAATAATGTTTGATTATAAGAATCCTCAGACAATAATCACAAGCCGCAAAAAGGACAGAAACTGTAGTATCATATTAAAATCTAGTTCAACTAACTTGTTAATACATTTCTAGCATAAAATGCAGTTCCAATAAACAAAATGGGCAAATAATACAAAAACAAATGTCTGGTTTGTTGTGTGACTTGTGTCAAATATAGAGTAAACATTCAAGTACATTTTGTTTTATGGATAAAAATACTGTTGTTCTTCTGGATATAAGTTGACAGTACCACTAACCTGGTATAGTGTCAATTGAGCAGAAAGAGTAGTGGCCTCTGTTTGAAGGGTTTGAACCTTGCGCTCAAGCTCTTGTATATAGCGGGCTTTTCTTTCTTTTGAGCGTGCTGCAGATTGCCGATTCGCAAGTATTCTATACATAACAACAATACTTGTGAGAATAATAATCCAAAAAAAATCCAAAGCAGTTACTAAATACAATAACTGAAAATAAAATGAAACTAAAACAGCATCTCTGGCATAAACATTCAAGAAGCATATGTAGTTGTTACAAATCACAACAAATCCACAGTAGTTGTAAACGCATTCTTCTTAAAGAATAGCACCCAAACAACTACATATCAAAGAATCTAAAAAAAAAAGGAAGATTCCAAATTGTGTCTATTTATTCAGATATTGTAGATAACCATTATGATGCCATTAGATTTAACACAATTTTTACACAACACAGAAAGATTAACATAATTAACTAATTACATTTTCAAACTAACGATACATTTATTTATAGTTAATACATAATTATATAATCAAAGAATCTATAAAACAAAATAATAATGAATTAATTACAATTAGGATTATAAAAAACGTTAATCCATTAAATTACATTCAGTTTTAGAAAGCAAAATTTAAGACCAAAAAACTTGATACATTTTCCAACGAAGATAAATCGAGAAAAAAATATTCAAAGCAAAGATCGAAGAAAACCTCTTGGCACGTTTTGGATCAATAGTCCAAAGCTCAGCGAGTTTATCAGGAGGCATAGCTTTTTTAGCATCCATGATCTCTCCAAACATGCTCGTCGACGTTGAACCATCAACGGAACAACTATGTCTATGCCTCGTTCTCGGTGTAGTAGCGGCGTTCGGACTTTTCTCTCCGTCGTTGTTTCCGCTTGTTCCGGCACCGTTACCATAACCGCTCTGATCCGATCCATTTCCTCCACGATTCAAACCGTTTACACCTCCTCCGAGCTTCTCCACGTCAATGTAGGTGAAGAACAGGTCGTCTTCGGATCCGATCTCTTCCAGGCTCGCCGTTGAAGATCCGCCGTTTAACGGATCCGACGGTGAAAGGTCCATCATATCGTCAGGTAGACGGTAACTGATTTCTGAGTGCGCTCTCCGGTGGTGAGAGTGAGATTCTCCGGTACCGTCTCCGGCGAATGGAGTGGTGGAAGGGCCGTTAATGCCGCCGCGAATAAAGACGTTGGAAGAAGGCGTTGACGCCGTAACATTGGGATTTGGATTTGAGTTGGAAGGTGGATCTTGCATATGTGTTGCCATTCTATTTTCTTCTCTGTTTTTTCTGAGTCTCACAAAATCACGCACAATCTTTCTCTCTCCTTTCTTCTTCCTCAATCCTCACCACGTTGCATACAAAATTTTAACATTTTTACTTTATATTATTTAATTTATTTATTATTTTATTTTATTTAATGTATTTTTTAGTAGTGGCATTTTTATGTCAAAAACAAAGTAGCAGCTTTTTATTCATATTTTTTATTTTAACTTTTACATGCTTCTTATTTGAAATTTGAGAGATACGGTGTGCTGAAGACATGCATGCATTTGGTTGAAAAGTTTTTTTTTTTTTGACAGACGGTTGGTTAAAGGGTTTTTATTTTAATTTAACTATTGGAGTTAGTGCATTAAAATCAAATAAACATTGTTACTTTTTATTAATTAAGAAGATTGAAATTTAATGCACTAAAATTAATTGAACATTGTTATTTTGTAACAGTTTAAATATCTATTAGCTTTTGTCAAAAAAATATATTTTAGTTTTGAAAATGTTTGAGTTTTCATTTTAAAAATAATAATGTACTTCTTAGAGTTAGAAATGATTAATTTTAATCTTTCATAAGAATGTTTGAGAAATAAAAAGCGTTTAAGTTTTATATACAATCATTGAAAATGTTAAATTTATGATATTTTTAAATTTATTAATTTAAATAAATTAGACTTAAACTTGTAATAATATATATATATAT
>JBBPBS010000276.1:20423454-20437414 GCA_037974835.1 Cicer judaicum | reverse complement strand
ATATAATTTACGAACTCTAGAATAATTTGTTTTATTTAAAAAATAAATAAAGGGAGGTTGTTTTTTTAAAATAACAACTTCTTTTTAACCATTATAAATTTTATTATAGAAAATGAAAAATATAAATAAAAAAATTAATAATAATATAAATCAGTTAAAATTACTAAAAAGAAATACAAAAAAAATTAAAGAGGTTATTGAGTAAAGTTGCCAATAACACACAAATAATATTTTTGAGTACCAACGATTATCCGACATAATTTATACTTTTTGTCATTTTATATTTAACATATATTAAATACACATATAATTTACGAACTCTAGAATAATTTGTTTTATTTAAAAAATAAATAAAGGGAGGTTGTTTTTTTAAAATAACAACTTCTTTTTAACCTTTATAAATTTTATTATAGAAAATGAAAAATATAAATAAAAAAATTAATAATAGTATAAATCAATTAAAATTACTAAAAAGAAATACAAAAAAAATTAAATAGGTTATTGAGTAAAGTTGCCAATAACACACAAATAATATTTTTGAGTACCATCGATTATCCGACATAATTTACTTTTTGTCATTTTATATTTAACGTCCATTTTAGTTTTAACTATAGGTGCTATTTAGAATATGTTTCTTTAAGTCTTCGTATTTCTGGATTATATACATTGTTTCACCTTCATATACAACCTAATACATCCTTAATTAAACACCATTGAGAACTCTCTATTGTAGATTGAAATCATTAAGAACTTTGTAAATGTCATATAAATGCATATGCACTAAATAATTCTGACCAATATAAAAATATGCAACTATTACATGTGAACAAAACACATTTAAAGATTGAAATTTCTCAATCACAAAATTTTATTTGAAGGTCGACCTTGAATTGTTTAATTGGTCGCCACTCTCTTGGGTTTAATGTTTCATGTCCCATAACAAAATAGTTTTGTCGGTCGAATTATCTGACTTAATACATGAAAACCGTTCAAAACTCTAAAGACGATGAATGTTGTATAATAAGAATAGAAGTTCATAGTCCTTCTCATTCTTAGGATTGACAAAGTGACTTGATTGGTGATCATTCGATAAAAACAAAAAAAACGAATATGTTTCCATTAAAAGAGAGTTCGTCGAACTGATACCAATTAAATGATCATCTCAAACTTAAGAATGAAAATGACTGTAAACTTCTACTTTTAAAAGAGTTAAGTTGGATTTGGTGATAGGCCATGTTTCAAAAGGGAGATGATTCTTATGTTTTGGTGCTAGGCCATGTTTGATTAATTTTGAGATGAAAGTCATCTAATCCAAAAGTAAAAATAAGATGTGATTTGGTTTTGATTATTTCCTCAAAATATTTGATCCAATTAAGTCATATTAAGTGTAATTTTGATCGGACTGATGTTTTAATCATGCTAACTAGTGCCGATATTTGTTGAGGATACAAAAAATGAAATGAAAAACAAGTTGAGTAAAATATTTTTCTTTTTACGATCTCAAATTACACACCTTCCAAAAAATTTCTTATGCATTTGAATTTTTAAATATATCAAGTGTGCTTGTTAGCATTTTACAATATAATATTCTCTATCAATAATGTCTTCTCTTTCCGATGTTTCTTCATTATATGAAAAATAGTACTAATTAAGAAGACCAAATTTGATCTAAACTCTTTCATCTAATCTATCAATGGTTGTGGAAATACCTTTCATTGTTTTATGTGTACTCACTTTGACTTTATCTTTTCTCTTCTCAAAGTTTCTCTCAAAAAGTCAAACAAAAAATGTTCCAAAAGGGTCTTTGGGGTACCCTATTATTGGAGAGACACTTGGTTTTCTTAAAGCACAGAGGAAAGACAAGGGCTCAGAGTGGATAGAAGAAAGAGTATCAAAGTATGGTCCTGTCTTCAAAACATCCTTATTGGGTTCTCCTACTGTGTTTATTATTGGACAAGAAGGAAACAAGTTTGTTCTTGGTTCCTCAGAGGATGTTTTATCAGCTAAGAAACCCCTCACCCTTCAAAAGATTCTTGGAAAGCAAAGCTTAATTGAGCTCACAGGATCAAGGTACATATTCTTCGACTCTTGCTCATATGGGTTAAGTGTTTGTTTGGTTTTATGGTAGGGAGTGTCAAGGGTGATTCATGAAATTTTGGAATTGACTATAACTTGAGATAGAATTTGCAGCCTTTGACTTAAAATGCTATTTTTACACTCAAAGTTATTGTTGAAGTCACTTTTAATATCCAAACGTTAGCTACTTTACATTCAAGTCACTTTTAATTAAAATTAATTTTATAAATCGAATTTTTGGGATCACTTAACCAAATGCATTATTAGTTTAAATCTGATTTGTCAAAATAATACTTATAAAACAATCAAGGTGTATGTGACCGCTATTGCAACCACAACTTCCAGCTTTCTTATGACTTATGCAATTTGTCGCAGCCGTAATTATTGTCAAATCAGCTGCATTGATCACAATTTTCTATAATTTCAAGGATCACAATGTCACTACGATCATGGTTGTAATTTAAAAACTTGATTATACTATTTTGGTGTTAGATTCAAACAACAGGTCTTTCATGTTTGGAAAGACAACCCAAGACTTGATTTTGAAATTGAAATAATATTCGTGTTTGGTTCTCCCGTGGCGAAATTGATTTTGATTGAATTGAGTGTAATTAGAAATAAATTTAAAGTAAAATGTTCACCGGAAGATAATTCAATAATAATTTTGAATATTAAAACTACATTTGAAGACAAAAACTATAAATACAAACTTTAAATTAGAACAAATTCTAGAGTCAAACAATTATAATTGAGAATTTTAAAACATACCAAAAACAATTTTGAATGTTGAATATCACTTTTGGATGCAATAATTCATTATGACCGTGTAAATGTTGATAAAATGAATAACTAATCCTTCTGATTTGAGGCCTTTGGTGTATTTTCCATGCAGGCATAGGTTGATCAAGGGTGAAATGTTGAAATTCTTGAAACCTGAATGCCTTCAAAACTATGTCAAAAAGATGGATGAATTAGTGAACACAGTATTACTAAGAAAATTGAAAGAGAATAATACAATTAAAGTTGTAGGGTTGATGAAGAAACTAGCCTATAATATGGCTTGCAATATATTATTTGACATTAATGATGAACACACAAGAGAGGCTTTGTTTGAAGATTTTATCACAGCATTTAAAGCAATTCATTCACTTCCAATCAATTTCCCTGGCACATCATTTTGGAGAGGCCAAAAAGCAAGAGCAAGAATTGTGGAAAAAATACTTCCTATTATGAACAAAAGAAGAGAGGAACTTTCAAAGGGAATTCTAAGCTCTACTAATGATATGCTTTCTTGCCTTCTTGCAATAAGGGATGAAAATCATCAACCTCTAGATGATGACATAATTACTGACAATTTTATTTTTCTATTTGTTGCTAGTAATGATACATCTGCTACTCTTATGAGCTTGATGATATGGAAGTTGTCAAGAGATCAAGAGGTTTACAATAAAGTTTTAGAAGGTAACACTAACTTGTTGTTAAGATTTTGATATTATTTAACCACCTGATTGAACTCAAGTGATTAACGATGAATCATTCGGGAGATCATTTGAGTTCGAAATTGGAAGCAATCTTTGATCAAACTTAACTTACCTCTTAGCAAAAATTTAGATTATCAAGGTCCTTTACTCTCGGGAACTAGAGGGTTATGAAAAATGTTATTATTTCCTTGTCATTCGACGTAGTCCTTTTTTCTTTGAAAGTCTTGTAAATTTCTTTATGCAGAACAAATGGAAATTTTAAAGCAAAGGGAAGGAAATGAAGAGAGGCTAACATGGGGAGAGATACAAAAGATGAAATACACATGGAGGGTTGCTCAAGAATTGATGAGGATGATCCCTCCTTTGTTTGGTGGTTTTAGGAAAGCACTT
Organism: Cicer judaicum; assembly: GCA_037974835.1. NCBI lineage: Eukaryota > Viridiplantae > Streptophyta > Magnoliopsida > Fabales > Fabaceae > Cicer > Cicer judaicum. The sequence continues at coordinate 20,433,467 of JBBPBS010000276.1, read as the reverse complement.
AAAGATACTAGTTACCAAGGATATGACATACCAAAAGGGTGGCAGGTAATGTTTCTTCCAAGGGTATAGATTGTGGTCATAGTCTTTGATACTTTGAACAATTGCAGTTCAATGCATAGTGCCTCAATCGCATCCACATTGCGATTATAGAGACATCAAAAGCCTTAATATGGCAGTTTTAATTGCAGTCACATAGTTTTTTAAAACCTTGATATTTCTATTATCATTAAAATTTCTTTAATTAGGGACATATTTTTTTTACTTAATTAACCAAATGGTTGATTCAAGTGGTGAATTGATCTTCAGTGAAGGATAAATCATTCACAAGAATTAGAGTTTTAATTCTAATCAAACAATCAGTTATCAGACTTTAGTTACCTCCTAACCTAACCTTATATTATTAGAATTTTTTTTCTTTAAGAATCAAAGGGTTAATAAAAAAAATTGTCCTTAGTTTAATGTTAAGTTGGTTTCTTGTATAGGTATTTTGGGCATCATGTGGTACGCACATGGACAAAGATATATTTGAGAATCCACAAAAGTTTGATCCATCTCGATTTGAAAATCCAAGCAAGCCAATCCCTTCCTTTTCTTACCTTCCATTTGGTGCAGGGCTTCATTATTGCTTAGGAAATGAGTTTGCAAGGGTTGAAACCTTAACCACCATTCACAATTTTGTGAAGATGTATGAATGGTCTCAATTGAATCCAGAGGAAACAATTACTCGTCAACCAATGCCATATCCATCTTTGGGTCTCCCAATTAAGATCAAACCAAGATGTAATATTTCGTAAACTCCATTTTCTCCTTTGTAGTTGCTGTTGTGATTGTTATTATCTTTCTTGTAATTGTTCATAACTTTTTTTTTTCTAAATATTGTTTATAATATGTTGCAGTTCAATTGACAAAACATCGATATTATTAGATTGAAGATTATGTATAAGATTTGAATTCAATATCTTACACTTGTTTATGTGAATTTCTAGTGATATTTATCATTTTATCTTACATTGTTATTGGATTTGGATCTATATCTTCTACGTCCAAAAAAACACCAACTCATTGTTGAATCAAGATCACATCACTTCCATTTTGATTTACTGAAATGGGATTCAAAAAATACAAACTTAACATGTGAATCGTTTGATCTTAAAAGAAGTATTGTTTGAAGAAGATTTTCTTGTAAAAAATAAAAGAAGTATTGTTTGAAGGAACTGGCCGGCAAGCTTTTCAATATTTAAGATTTACTTATTTTATCAGCTTGATATATACAATTTGTACAAGCTTGTATTTGTCGTTTACAAAAACGTGGTTATCAAGCTATGCTGCATTTGGTGATTATTTTGATGCAAAACGCTTTGGTAATAGGTACCTTTTAGCTAGACATACTAAAGAAGTGGCAAATACAAGAAATAAATTATATAGGACTTTTAGTATAAGTTTTAAATAAACAATTGAATGAATATTTTAAAAGACATAATAATTTGAGATACATTAACATATGTATTGGTATTTCAAATACAATTTGAGGGTTGAATTTGATTAAAAAAAAAATCAATTTCATGGATGATTTTAAAATTTAAAAAATGTGAAAAATTAGATTGATACATTTCATACAATTTAAAAACGAGCTGTTTTCAAAGGGGAAGGCGATGATGAGGAGAGAAAGGAGAATATGTTGAAGAAATGACATAGGAGGCATCAGTGGTAGCAATAGACAAAGGACACTTTGGTGTTGTAGGTGTTATTGATCTTGAGTTGTGACCATAGACTTTGTCACCACTCCTCCTTGGTCCTTTCTCAGCCCATTTGAGTTCAGTTTGCTTTAATGTTGTTGGATACCTCCAATTTAAACACCCTAGCAACCCTGCTCTTTCTATGTACCTTGTCAATAATCAAATTCCAAAAATCATTCATGTTATAATAAATTAGTTTGAAATAAGAGATTATTTTGAACAAAAATTACTATCTTCCAAGTTTTGATCAACATGTTCAATAAAATAATGTAATTCACAATTTTATAACTAGAAATTAACTCCAACGACGTTATATGACTGTGAATTGGTACTTAAAAAATTAGTTAAAACACCAATAATGACTTAAGCTATTTTAAAAAGTAGAAGATCACGACCCTCTTTATTCTTATGACTGATATGTTGACTTGATCAGTGTTGACTTAATAAAAATAGACAAAAATAAATATAAATTGAGTTTTGATTTTTGAAACACATACATGTGTTTCTTTTGGTTTGACCATACAAATTGTATCTGGTTGGGTATCTTGATAATTTAACTTCAATAGGAATCTAGTTAACAACTTTTATGAAATTATATGTCTTTATTCTTATACACCAATTATTCAAGTGAATATGAAAATTCATGAACTAGCACATGTTATTATATCTTAAAAATCATTTTGGTTATAAGTTGTACACAGAACAATAGAACACCAGATTTTGTGTTCTACAAAACATTAGATCTAATTAAGGAAATAAAAATTTGAAGACTATTTTTTGGAGTAAGAAGCATGCATGATTAGCAAATTGTTACCTTTGGCTGAATCTCAATCCAAGGCACTCAATACACTTTCTTCCTTCTCTCAATTCTCCCATACCTATTTCCACACACTGCTTGCAATAAACCCTGCCACATACCTGCATTGTCCACAAAACATTGTTAACTGATTAATTAAATAATTGTAAACTATAGAATTATTTTTTTAATAAACTATATAGAAAAATTAATATATCAACAACATGAACATTCAAAGACATACCAGACATCTAGTCCTGAAAAAATAAACATAGTGATTGCAAATAGCACAAATCTTAGAGTGAGGAATCCCAGGCCGCCTTCGTCGACCGGCACTGCCTTTTCTCGAAGCCAAACTTTCACCACTCATTGCATCATAGCCCATACTATACTCACTAGTCCTATTTTGAGGACTTTGTGCACCACTATGACCAAAATTTTGATGATAGTTGTGATTGGAATGTACTTTGAAGCCTTTCTTAAAATCATGACTTGGTGACATGGACATAGGTGAAAGAGAAGGTGATGATGGAACATTTGTGTTGGAATTTTTCATCACATTTGGTAAATCTTGAAAAGTAAGGTTAACAGATTCATCTGGAATTCCTTGGTATAGTTCCTCTAGTCTTGGCTTTGTCTCCAAAGTTTTCTTATTGTGATCACCCATTTTTAATTTCTTAGGATTAATGAGATTATGTTTATGAATATTTAAGGGGTGGTGAAATTAAGGTAAGAGGTGTAGTAGACTTGTTTGGTCCAATTGCCAATAAAAACGACCATATGTGACAAATGTTTAGAAGGCCGGTCAGAAATTAAGAAGAAATAGCTATGAATGTTCTCTATGGTCCTTTGAAAAGACAACCGATATGAATACTTTGTTACATTCCAATTTATAATTTTGGATTTGATATTTAAAAAATATTTCAAATTTTAAATATTTTAAATTTTAACTATCATTGACTTGATCTTTACAAATAAATATTGATGATCATTTTTATTTTTTTTATTTTGTATCAAATCGACATCAATTAAATTATTATTTTATTTATACAAAAAAATTGAGAAGTGTTATAAAATATTATTTTTAAAATATAGTATCAATCATCATTACATTTATAATATTTTTTTAATAATATGATTGTCTAACTCACTTCATTGTTAATTATAGTAACCTTTGGGGAATTTGTAAAACAAAAAGTAGCCTTTGGAGTATTCATATGACCAAGTTTCTAATATAAAAAAAAAATGAATCTTGATAAACTTCTATTAGTTATAAAATAAATAAAGTTTTGATTAAGAATTGTTGTAGTTAAAATTTGAAAATTTAAAAATAATTAGTTTTTAATAAAATTTTGTTGATCACTTAAATTTTTTTCAGACTAAATTGATACTCAACTATTCAAAATAATAAATTTAATTTTCAATTATTCCAAAAAAAATTAATATTCAACTTAAAAATATATTTAAGTATAAGTGAAAACTTTTATTTGCCGGCTGATATTCAAGGGAAAAAAACTTAATTAGTTACGGTAGGTTAGAGACGCTTCCTATTGTTATCTACTAAAATAGTAGCAATAGAATATTGTAAGAAAATACTACTAAAATAATACTATAATTACAACACTACTTGTGGGATACACAAATCAAATATGACTATAATTAAAAATTTCACAACAAATTAATAACAATATAACATAATACAAAATGAAAAAGACTAAAAATTGAACATTGTTTATTCTTATTTTTAAAATACTTTAAAAGTGGTGATTATTTTCGGAGGTCAATGAAGTATTTGGTTGAGGTATTGTGGAAAAATCATTTAAACTTCTTGTTATTATTTTGTAACAATAATTCAATATTTGGATAATCTATATAGTTATAAAGTGTCACTTTAATAAATTTCAAACTCCTTGTCTTAAAAACTATTCAACATAAAATTTGTATTAATGTATCATGTTTTTTTATAAACAAATATTTATAGGAGCATAATTGTATATATTGTTCATAAGAATTGATATAATATAACCATTGTTATATGTACATAACTGCAAAATATCTAAAATTGAAAGTTGATATTATACTTTGAGATGTATTTCATTCAAACCAACACCAATAAATTTGAAGCAAATACATTACAATACAACTCAATTGTGTAGTTCCTCAACAATGGCAATTGTATCTTACAACAATTTCATGTTTGAAGAAATATTTGCATGCAAACCATATACCAAGTGTCATTTTCTTGTCTAAGTCAAAATTTTATAAGTGGTCATACTCATCTAGAGAAATCTCTTATGTTTACAACTTTGCATATTTTGAGTCTTGTATGCCTTGAAATGAATTATTTTTAATTTTTAATTTTAATGTAAGAATAATAATTATGGTTGCATATGCTATTTTTTTATTGACTAACATTTTTTTTTACATTTTTTCAATGATTGTATCTGTATACCTTAAGTCTTACACTGTCTTGGGAAAGAATATTATTTCAAATTTATAGTCGATTGCTTATTATAGCTTCACATGTTATCTTTTTTAATAACTAAATTTTTTTTTTCCATATTTTTCCGATGGTTGCAATGGATGAAGCCTTGCAAAAGAAAAACTATTTTCAAATGTGTGGGTTTTAATGCAACAATAATAATTATAGTTGTACATCCAAAATTTTTTACAAGTCGAGCAAAATTTAGATAGACACGATCATAAATATTTTAAATTTAGCCACACAAACAAATGATAAAATGTAAAAAAATATAAGCACAAATTATTTGTGCTTGTGAACATAGAAGTGTTGCTTCTTATTGGTTAAATTTTTCTTCCACACTTTTACAATAGTTGCGTGCATCTAATTAATGATGATATTATGCATTTATTATTCTTGTATGCATGTGTCTTATGGAAACATGTGAAAGCATATATGTTGATGGGAAACTACTTTGACTCTTTACAAATATAGTCAGAATAAAACATAATATAACATGCACATCTTTTTGTAGACTATTAGTAAATTGTCATGCATACTAAACAAAAATTACATAATTTGTGCGTGAGAATTTTGGAGGGAAAAATTTATTTGGAGTTATAAAATTATATAAGATAACGATGATTTGCACCAATAATTTTCAAATGTGTGAAATTATTGTCTCCTGAAAAAAATTGTTTTTAGATCAACGATAAGAACAATACACCCTCAGACTTTAATTATTCATACTGCTGACATTTTTTAAATTTTTATTTTAAATGCAAAACAATAACATTCTATATGAGTTTGTACTTCATACCTATTTAATTTAAAGTTTACTTCCTTTAAATTATTCTGTTATTATATTATTATTATTTTATAATTATTTTAAATATTCAAATTATTCTATCATCAAACTATCTAAGAATTGTATATGTTCAAACAAAAAACAATTTTATTATAAGTAAATTGTATAGGTAATATAAAAAATACATTAACCCGTTAAATTAAGAGGATTCATGCTAAGCTTTGAAGACGAGCACAAGGACTATCGTAAGAAAAGTTTTTACCTACGAAAGATTTTGTCTTTATCTACAATAATTGATAGGTAATATAAAATTATTCAGGATTATTTACGGACATATATAGGTTTGTATGTAATTAATTTGCTCGTAGAAGTATGTTTCAACTAACTTTAAACTTGTTTAGATAATCCAAGCATTCGTGGAGTCGTAATGCTAATTTTCGGATACAGAGTATAAATTTAGTAGTTCGATGATATAAGACTTAAAAAATTAAATTTTTTACAAATTCAAAACTTTGGTTAAAGTATGAGATATAAAATTACAAATAGATCGTAAAATTTTCACTATCAATTTTTATTTTAAAGACATTAGAAATAATTAAGCAATTATGTTGTCAAATGAATGGTGGAGTACTTCGCGAGACAATGAGAATGAGTTATGAACTTTCAGTTTGATAATGATTTTATTTTTAATTAAAATAAATAATTTAGAAAAATAATTTATTAAATTTATAGAAATTAAATTAAAAAGATAAATATATCGATACAAAGAACTTGATCAATTTAACATATAATATATAAATACTAATAAAAAAACATATTTATTAATTAAAAAATTAAAAATACCGATAAACTCTTCATTTTTAAGAGTATCATATAAATTCATATTTTTCTATTATTAAATACCGATAACACTTTTTTTTAAGAAAAAAACACAACACATTTTGGTGGTTCAACCCTTTTATTGACTAAACATTAAATATTTTATGGGTGATATAACTCTGGTGTCAATCTTGGCCTTGCTGTTGCCACAAGTGGTCCCCCAAGATATTTATCACCATTGGAGAAGATCAATTTTGCTTGATACATTGGGAGATGTGGTCCAATTGAAACCATGTAGCAATCTACCCATTAACATTATAGTCAATGATATAAATTTCAAATTTGGTTCTCCCAAATTCAACTAGAGCAAATTCAACTGCATGTGATGGATTGTCCACTCCTCCTAACACAAGTTCCTACAAGTTTGACTTTGATAATTATATTCCTTTTTAGTCAATACACTAGTCCAAAAAGTTACACGAACTTGTCAATATTCCAAAGTTTAAAATATTGTCTAAAATTTTAAAATGAGTTTAATTAGTGTTGACCTAGTAACATTTAATTGATATCCTATTTCTTGATTTGTTTGTTCCAAATATTGATTGGGAAATTACCTATATTTTTATGTTGGACAAAATTTTGTTGTGCATAATTGTAACTGATGAGTTGTGATCAATAGAATGAGTGTATATTTGTTACCAAATTTTGTTCAATTAAAAAAGTGTTAATCACTACTTGTGTTGTGATAATTAAGTTCATAACAATAAAAGTTTGTCTTTTCCAAGAAATGGATCAGGTTGGTGAAAATGGCATCAACATGTTCCACTTCTTAAAAATCAATTTCCTCATCAAATTACAACAATAATGCCTTGGGGGAGAATAATTCCTAACAATCACAAGACCATTATATCATTCACATTTTTGCAATTGTTGTAGACATAAAACATGAGGTTATTTGCTTCATCATTCCTTTTATATATTTGCAAGCATTGATGCTTGTTGGGGGAGAATAATTCGTTGACAAATATTTTCTTCATTTTCAGAACAAGTGGTATCTAATGGTTTTGATAACCATAAAGCAAAAAATCAGAACAAAGAAAAGAGGCCAAAAGTATTGAGGCAGTAACCAAAGGAAACTAGAAGTGTAACTCATTTTGGAAAAGGATTTTCAAACAAAAACAATAAGCGAGGTTTAAAGGAAAAATATCTTTAAGTGGTGTATATTTATGAAAAGTTGGAGTCTATTTATAACAGAATACTAATTTTCAATTTAATTAGTCTTCATCACTCTTTGCTTGTAAAGTATATATATAAAAAAGAAATAAGTAATCTTTAATATTTTATAAATAGTCCTAAACTAATGATACTAAACTAACAAAATGTTAAGACTATATTTTTATATATTTTAATTTAGGGACTAAATAGAAGACAAAATGATACTAGATAGAAATCATGAGTTGTTATTTTAACAAATTTATAATTTATGATGATTTGTATATGTATAATACATGTGTATTTTTAATTTCTTAATCATCGTTTACGTACATTATAAAATGAATTAGAGAATTCATATGCCAATTTTTAATATATACTAGCTAAACTAAAGAGCAAAACTTAGATATGCATATCTAATGGTCTGTATTGCTTTTTCCATTAAAAATTTGCTAACCAAATATGAGATGTCTAAAACTCACATACATCGTAGCTTCTCTAATTTTATAGAAGTGGTGGATTTCGCATTAGTATAAAGTAAATTTCATATTTTAGAGAAGCTATATCTCTCTTCGTATATTTCACTTATAATGTCTTAATTTTGTAAGGAATATATTTGATTTATACAACTTGCATGATAATATTTAAGTTTTAAATATTTTTTTAGTCTTTATAAAATATCCGCCATTTAAATTTATTCTCTATAAAAAATATTCCTTTGTAGTCAAAGATGTTTTACACAATAAATTAATCAGAACCGTTAAATTATTAAATTTAGTTATCTTTAATTTTTTTTAATCTTAAAATTCATACAACAGAACTAAGAATAGTTTTTATTTTATTTTTATAGAAATAAAATTTGAAAATTGATTTGTTTATTTATTTTATAAACAATGAAGTTGTATGTCTTTTTAATAGTTTTTAAATGATATAAAGAACATCTTAATATTATTTTTTCAAATGATTCTTATTTCATTTCAAAATGACATTTATAATATGTATAAATATATATATATATATATATATATATATATATATATATATATATCGCAAGTTGGTTCATGAATAAAACGAGTTAAACTATACATAGTTCAAGTTCAATTCATTTATTTAGCGAGTTCAATTTTCAATTCAAATTCGACTCATTTGGTTCGTGAGTTAAGTTCAATTAATTAAATATCAAATCGAATCTTAAATTATTTTCAAGTTGATTTGATTTATTGTCAGTCTTATTTAAATGTCACATGATAGAGGTGAAGTTGGTCCTTGTCTTGGTTATGAAGTGGAATAGTAGGTAAAAGAATGAATGGGGAATTATGATTCAGTTGTGGGTGGTTGAGGGTTCGTTTTATGCGCATGATAGAAAAGGACATGATAGAATATAAAATTGGTTAAGAATAAGATAATATATGATATGATAGTTGAAGTAGTAATGTAAATCACAAGAAAGGAGGTTTGAATTGTGACCCTTTTAAAATTTGATTCTTGTGCTTAATTTAAATTTACTCAAGATCAATATTGCTTGAAACAGATTAAATAAAACAAAATTATATTATCCATTGACACTACTAAATAAAAAAATTTAATTTTAAAAATAAAATTATAAGTAACTAAATAATTATATTTGACTTGTTAGAATATAAATAAAGATAGGATATATATTACATGTAATTGGCAAAAATACCTTGTAAATAAATTATATTTATTTTAAAATTTCAATTAACTTTGATATTTTTATAATTGTAAATACTATAAATTATATAAAAGGACAAAACTACCCTTATGTAAAATCATAAATATTTTTAAATTAATAATTAATATTTTATTTTTAAATTTAATATCAAATTCTATTAATTACTTTTCTATTTGATTAGATTTATATTTTTATATTTTAGATTATATTTTATAAATCAATATCATATTTATATTTTATTATATTTCAATTTATATTTTAAATTATATTTTATAAGAATAATTGAATAAACTATTGTTTTTATAATATCATGTTGATTTCTAACTCAGCTCACATTCATGATAGAAATTTCAACTAGAGAGACATAATATGATAAAATTCTGAATTAATTTATTATATCATGTTGGTTCATCAAATACTGAATTTAAATACAATATAATAACTTATTTTTATCATGTTCATCAAACGAATTCAAAGTAAACGAGATA
>JBBPBS010000276.1:20406801-20420428 GCA_037974835.1 Cicer judaicum | reverse complement strand
TTTTTTTTTATTGAATTTAATGATTAATAATATAAATTATTACTATCGGTAAATGACTAATAATATTATAAAATAATTTATAAATTTATTATAAAATAACTTATAAAATAATTTGATAATAATATAAATTATAAATTATTATCAAATTGTAAAATAATTTATAATTTATAAACATATTGTAAATAATTATAAAATAATTTTATAATTTATAAATTTATTATAAAATAATATTATTAAATAAAGAGTATTTATGTCGATATTTAATGATTAATAATATAAATTATTACCATTGGTAAATGACTAATAATATTATAAAATAATTTATAAATTTATTATAAAATAACTTATAAAATAATTTGATAATAATATAAATTATAAATTATTATCAAATTGTAAAATAATTTATAAATTATAAATAATTGTAAAATAATTTTATAAATTTATTATAAAATAATATTATCAAATTGATTTTGGAGGTATTAAAGAAATTGTGGAAGAAATAGGAAAAATAGAGTAGGATTGAAGGAGATTAGGTATTGAGAGCATGATTTGAGAGGGGAGAAAGGAGGAGAGGTACACATCAGTTTTTAGGCTGATGTGGAAAATATTTGTATAGGTGGCATTCAAGGGTGATGTGGAATTCGGGAGTCTATTTTAAATATATATAATAGATACTTTAACTATGAATACTTTAAGAATAACGTTTTTAATATTCAATAAGTCTCATAATCGAGTCACACTTGATGTTACATTGAACTAACTATCTACTTTAATACATTATAGGTTAATAATATAATAATGATGTTTTATACATAAATTCAAAATTAGATATATGATTTAAATTCTTGATATGAATAGAAATCTATGTAAAATATATTTGCGCTAGGCATACACCAACAATTTGGCAATCTCCTTCTTACAATGTGATCAAATGTAACATTGATGGTGCTTTTAGAGGTTGTCTAGATCCTGCAACTTTTGTATTTTTCGGGTCATAATACTTCTATTTTAGGTCGCTTAGCGGTCCAGTTGGATAATCACATCGCTTTTTATGTTGAACTTATAAAGGTCATTTATGTGATTGAGATTGCTTTCGATAAATGTTGCAATGATATTTGGTTGGAGATGACTCTAGCTTGGTTGTGGCAATTTCAAGAATATAAATGTTTGTTATCTGGAATCTTAAAAATAGACAGCGTAATTTTTTTAATTTAGTTTCTCGTATGTGCTTCTGTTGCTGTCATACTTATACAGAAAGAAATGTTTCTATTTGATAGACTAATAAAGTTTTGTGTTTTTACTCAAACTTTCATCTAGTTGAATTTAATTCCTTTTTTATTTATGATGAGTATTTTATAAATAAAAATCAATTTTTTAATTTTAGATTTATCCTTCTTTTTTAAGATTGTCTCAATAAATTATAAAGTAACCATCTCAATAAAAAATAAAGTAAAAATATCTGTTGAGAAATTGACGCATCTAAAATAAATTTTTAATTAAATAGTTTTTTATTATAAAATACAAAGAAAAAAAAAAAACCAGTGGTTCATATTGGAGAAGACCGCTCGAAAGACCAAAAAAGTGTATGCGCTGAATGTATTACCAAAAATGAGGTGAAAAAGATCTCTGAAGGTTGACTTTTATTTTGTTCACCTTTTCAACTTTTCATTATTTCCATTTTCACTTTCCACTTCTCCTCCTTATATATTTCCATTTACTGTTCATTATTTGTCAAGTATCTGACGCTGATTTAATGTTCATGATATCACAAACACAAACTTGAAGCAATTGGCTATTTCAGACCAAAGTTTAATCACTTCTGACAAAAAAGGTTAGTCTATTACGAGATGTTAAATTACCACTCTTATCAAAAAATTTTATTTTTAATGTCATTCTATTTTAGTCTATTTATTTAACAGTTTAAGCTCATATCAGCATGTAAATAGGTGTGAGTTCTAGTGTTTGAAGTAACACATCTCCACCTTTTTCATCTTTATGGATTCAATTCGAGATACATATTTGTTTTTTCTTATTTTTATTGAACTGAGTCATGAAAATGAAGATGACGATTAACGTCTACTTCTAAGGGACGTTGTATGTGATCGTTAGAGTTTTAAATATTTTTTAGTACTACTATGGATTGTCCACTAATTAAATAATATTTATTTGAAGCTATGGTGAAAATTTGTGCCTAACTGTGATAAATTGAAATTGATTTAGATGGTGAGTTCCTTGACTGATTTGGGAAAGACTTATGTGGAGAAATTGATAAATGGGGCAATAGGAGAATCACGTTATATGTGTTGCTTCACATGCATTGCTAGTGAATATGAAGAAGAAAAGGTTAAGTTAGAATCAGAATTGACAACTGTGGAACAATGTGCTAATGTGGCAACCAGAAGTGGAGATGATATTCAACATAATGTTCATTTTTGGATGAAACAAGCTAATAATCTCATGCAAGAGGATACAAAAACAAATCAAAAATGTGTTTTTGGCTTATGTCCTAATTGCATATGGCGTTATAAAAGAGGAAAGGAACTGGCAAATAAGATGGAAGATATTAAAAGACTCATGGAAACAAGAAAGGAACTTGCAATTGGACTTGCTGCTCCTCTTCCTGATGTTGAACATTATTCTTCGCAATACTACATTCCTTTTAAAAGTAGAGAGTCGAAATGCAATGAGCTTTTGGAAGCACTGAAAGACGACAACAACTATATAACTGGATTGCAAGGGATGGGAGGTACTGGTAAAACTACATTAGCCAAAGAAGTGGGTAAGGTACTTAAGCATTCCAAACAATTCTCTCATGTCATTGTTACCACAGTGTCGTTTACTCCTAATATAAAAAAGATTCAAGATGATATTTCTGGATCCTTAGGATTGGAATGGGGGAAAACTTGTAACGAATCAGATCGACCCAAAAAACTGTGGAGTCGATTAACTAATGGTGAGAAAATCCTTCTAGTATTAGATGATGTTTGGGGACATATTGATTTTAATGAAGTAGGAATTCCATACTGTGATAACCCCAAAGGCTGCAGAGTTCTTGTAACCACACGCAATCTGTGGATATGCAACAAAATGGGGTGTGGAAGGACAATTCAAGTCGAGCTCTTATCTAAAGATGATGCATGGATAATGTTCAACAGGCATGCTTCTATAAGCGATAGTTTATCTAAAAGTTTACTTGAAAAGGCACAAAAAATTGTAAATGAATGCAAAGGATTACCAATAGCAATATCGGTTATTGCCAGCAGTTTAAGGGGCCAACAACGTTGGGAAGAGTGGGATGTGGCCTTAAAGTCATTGCAGAAGCCTATGTCCATCCACGGTGTGGATGACGATTTGGTTGAAATTTACAAATGTTTGAAGTTTAGCTATGATTATATGAAGGATGAGAAAGCCAAGGAATTGTTCCTCTTATGTTCTCTTTTCAGAGAAGATGAAGAAATTTGTACTGAAAGGTTAACTAGACTTGGCATAGGAGTGGGCCTTTTTGGGGAAGATTACGGTAGCTATGAAGATGCTCGAACCTTGGTAGTTGTGGCAAAAAATAAACTCCTAGATTCATGTTTATTGTTGGGAACCAATGAGAGGGGTGTGAAAATGCATGACTTGGTTCGTGAAGTGGCCCAATGGATAGCAAACAAAGAGATTCGAGTTGTAAATTTGTCGAACAAAAATCTGAAGGCATTGGTTGAAAAGGAGAAAAATATTAAGTATTTGTTATGTGAAAGCAAGCTAATGGATGTGTTTTCGTGTCGGTTTGATGCTTCTAAACTTGAGATTCTAATTGTTGACATTGATACAGGTGAATCCGTTGATGTCCCATGTTCATTCTTCAAAAACATTGCAGGGATTCGTGTTTTGGATTTATCATATCAAGATCATCCAACTCTATCATTCCTACGGTCAATTCATTTATTGACAAATATTCGATCTTTATTAATTAGTAGGGTTGATTTAGGTGATATCTCCATTTTGGGAAACTTGCAAAGTCTGGAGACTCTTGATTTGGTTAATTGTGAAATCGACGAATTGCCACATGAAATTACAAATCTGGAGAAATTTAAATTGTTGAAGTTGTCATGTTGTAAAATTCGAAGGAATAATCCATTTGAAATCATCGGAAGTTGCTCATCACTTGAAGAATTGTATTTCATGCATAGTTTTAACGATACTTGCCAAAAAATAACCTTACCTGCATTGAAAAGGTATCATATATGCAGACAGTGGATTTTAATGAATGATTCGCTATCAAAATGTGTATCTTTTGAAGGGAATAAGGATGGTGATTTTTTCACGAAAGCAACAGTGAAGTTCTTGATTCAAACAGCAGAGATTCTTCAACTCAGTCAATTTGAAGGGCAATGGAGAAATCTCATGCCTGATATCGTTCTTATTGAGCTAGGTATGAATGATCTAGTCGAGCTTCGTTTGCGATATGATTCAAAACTTGAGCGCCTCATTGACAGTAAGCATATTGAATCTGAACTACCAAATGTTTTCTGCAAGTTGGTTGTTCTACATCTTTGTTCAATGGAATATTTAGAAGAATTATGCAATGGTCCCTTTTCTTCTAACTCTCTAAAGAATTTAGAGGAGCTATCGATCGAGTGTTGTGTTAATTTGCGCAGCTTGTTCAACTACAAGTTAAACCTCTGCAATCTGAAAACCATTACATTGATGGCATGCCCATTGTTGGTTTCCCTATTTCAGTTGTCGACTTCTCGAAGCCTATTGCTGTTGGAGGAATTGACAATAATTGATTGTGAGCAACTGAAAAACATAATCACAGATGACAAAAGAGCGGAGGACACGGGAGATGAAATAGTTGATGGTGATAATGATAACAAGAGTCAGGGTTCGATGTTTCCAAAACTAAAAGTTCTTGATATTCAGAGTTGTCCTCGGTTAGAATTTGCACTTCCATTCCTATCTGCACAAGACTTTTCTGAACTAGAAACTATCAACATTTCATTATGTCATAACTTGAAATACATATTTGGTCAATACCAAGATGTCGAACTCGGTTCCTTAAAAGAGAAGCATCTCAATGAATTGCCAAATTTCATCGATACTTTTCCAGAATGTCATCGTACCATGCCTTTGTCCAAGAAAGGGTCATCTTCCAACGATGGTTTCAAATCACAAATACAACTGGACCCTGTCAAATGTGATTGCTTCGCTTGGACTCGCATATGTTGTTATAGTCAGAAATTGAGTACTACAGGTACCAAAATCTCGTTGGTTTCTTATGATCAACCACAAGACTTCTCAATCGCATCGGTAACTCTCGCTTTTTTTCAGTTATCTTTTCATACTTTTGCATCTTTTATTTATAGTTCTTATTCATGTTAAATATCCTGTTCATTTTATGTAGAATAATAATAAAAGTGTAGGAGAAGGAACTACTTCAACTAATGTCAAGACAATAACATCGCCAACTCATTCAAAATCAGTTAGTTGTTGATTTGTCCATTTGAATATAAAAAAAAAATTATGATGATGATGCTATTTGTTTATTTGAATATTGTGTAAGAAGTTATAATTAGCCAAATAACCATGCCTTCTCTTTCAATTGTCAATAAAAAGGCACCTGCTACCAAAGATATTGATGTTGGAGGAATCTCTCAGGAAACTACTGTTTCTTATGCTTTAGGTGAAGACTGTGAATTGAATAATTGTATACCTATTTTATTTTCTTAAGTTTTTCCTCCCTACTTTTTTTTAGTTTCATAAATGATAATCCAACTGCAGAGAGCAATGAAGATTTACCAAATGAACTTGAAGTTCAAGCAGCACCAGGAAACGATTTGATTTCTTCACAGGTCAATATTAATCAATATGTATTCAACATGACAAACCTTAATTGTATCATCATGAAAATGTCATTGAATGGAATTAAACGATTTAGTTGCTCCTAAACAAAAGGCATTTTCCCTTATTTTCCTTGTATTCTTTCAACTCTTTTTCAATGCACGAATTGAATTATACTACCAACTTAATGCGGGTTTTTAAACACGTTCCTTTACCTGCAATTAATGTTGTTGTGATTTTTATTCATTCATTAATTGCCATGGGACTGGATTCGAATGAATCAAAGTTTCAACCATTTTTTATTGAACAAGAAATTTAAGTACTGAACACTTGAACCAAAGAATAATGATTTTTGAGGAGGCTACTACTTGGACTTGCATCCAAAGTTGGGATTATATTTGCTTAGTAATACTACTTAATGAGGTTTAATTAAGCAATAGTTCTTTTGTTTACTATTTACTATTCTTCCTATGAACCAAAATATATATTGTTAAATATAGTGAGGCTGATCCTACAGATATTAGGGCTTCATATATGATGATATCAATTTTTGGTTTATACCATTGCAGGATGATGGTGAGGGCCATATAACCATTACTTCTTTATCAATTGCCAATACAGAGCCTTTTACAACCGAAGACATTTTCGACAGTGACTCTCAGGAAACTACAGAAACCAATGATCAAGGTGAAGACTCTTTAGATACATATGCACTATTCTTATGTTACCTCATCACCCATATTTTCTACACATATTTGACAACATTTTGGATGGTTAACGGAGTTTAAATGTGGTTAATTATGGTTAGTTAATAATTAATGAATATAGCATGGTGTTGCTACTTATTAACTATGCACTACTTAACATAAATAACCACAATTTTAAATATCATTAACTACATGGTTAATGAAAAATTATGGTGAATAGTTTTCGATGTATATTTAATGACTTACAATGCCTTATATTCATTCACCAGCCACTAAATATAATTAACTATAAATTTAGCCCATCTCTTTTTTTTCTCTAGTTTCTTATCCTAAATGATAATGCTTCCATGAGGGGTAAGCTCAATAAGTGAATAAACTAACTCTTGTAGCAATTCAAGGCATAAACAAGATGATTGAAGAAGATCCACTTCTTGCCCTCGAGAAGCTTCTTACAGGGAAAGTCTCTATTTCCTCAAAGCCTCAAAAATCAGTTGCTACTCAATCTGAGAATGAAGCGCAAAGTTTTTCTGTTGAAATTTTGCTTCAGGATTTGAAAACATTGATGGACTCATCATTAGACGTTGACCATCTTGTATCTCACACAGAATCCAAATCAAAATTGATTTCGCTTATTCATCGATTGAATCAGCATCAAGGGCTGCTATCTTCCGACATGAAGGACTTTGTTGAGAAGGTACAGAACTTCTTCAATGACCACTTTGTCAGACACATTACTTCTCAACAAGTATTCAAGAATCACAAGCAACTTCTTGATGCTAAAACTGATCTCATGAACAAGCTTTGGAATGCAAAAAGCACACAAACAAATATTGATAATGAAACCTCAAGTGCCAATGCTCAGATACATGAGTTCTCTATACAAATTGTTGAACTTAGAAAAAAGTTGGCAGATTTTGAGAATCAAAGAGACGATTTGAAGTCAGTAATGAACAAATGTGATGCTCAAAAGAAGAAGTTAAAGGCTGAATGTACTGTGTGGGCCCAACAAAGTAAAGAATTACTCTCTGCACTTGCTTCGTCAGAGATTGATGTCGGGGAAGCTGAACTTGAGAGGAATTTAGCAAAAGAAGGCTTTGCAAATTTAAAATCTTCATTTCCTACCATTTAGGAAGGAACAATTAGGGATGTTTACTTTATGAAAATATTTCTTGTTTTTATTTCTAAAATTTGTGTTAATTTTATTTGTTAATGTGAAGGTAAGACTTAAGAGTCTTTTGAAGTAAGTTAAATAGTTTGTAGCTTAGATTAAGTAAGTTGGATATATTTATCAATTGAAATTTTAAAATTTCTGCTACAAGACTATATAGAAAATTAAGTGAGATATATTCATCATCTTTTCAACCCAACTTCAATAGGTTATAAATTACTACTCTGCATATATTATGCATTCATGTTGACAACAATTCAACGAGTGTTTTTAACCTGTATATATATGTTACAACTTACAGGTACTTAATATATATATATAATTTGTGTCCAATATTTTTTCAAAGGTTAACTTTCATATACTGCAGTGTAAAAGTTCACATATGTATCACTTTAAAAATAATTATGATTAAAGTTAAATAATTTTAATAATTCAAATGTTTATGATTGACCAATGGTATATAAAACAAATCTATTTTTGAACTTACTTCTTTTGTTAATTGTTTAATGAGTAAATATTCAATTTGTTTTCTGATTTTATTAAATTATATCAATCTAGTCGTTCACTTGTCAAAATTTCAAAATAGTCTTTAACTTTTTTTTAAATTAATCAAGTTAGTTATTCCATCAAATTGTAGGTGTCACGTTAACTACCATGTAATTAAGGATCTTTTTGATACTTTTCTATTTTCGAACATTACACGTGTTCTCAACAATGTTAGAAATTAACTTACTTGTATACCAAGTCAAAAAGTCAACAATGGAAGAACAAGTTATGTGACTGTTTTTTTACTTGTTAGCTAACTAAATAAAAATATATCAATTTAGTCTTCAACATTGTTGAGAACACCGCATGCAATAGTGGTGTTCTAAAATAAAAAACGTTCATAAAATTTGCTTACATAGTAGTTAACGTGCCACTTATCAGTTTGTAATGTTCGTTAATGAAAATAAAAAATTATGAACTGTTTTGAAATTTTGACAAAGTAAGAGATTAGACTGATACAACTTAAGAGATCAAATTGAACATTTACTCATTGTGTAATATAGTAATGTTTTCAAATTCAGTTAAATTTTTACCGTATAGCTGAAATATCGCTCTTTTCAAAATTAATCTCATTTTACGCAGGCACATATTTAAAATATTTTAAATTAAGGGCTTGACTAGTTTATAGTATATAAAGATGGTTTCTAGAAATATGGATGACCATTTAACCAACCGTACAACAATAAAAACTATTTGGAAGGGTATCTGCTACATCTCCCAAATAGATAAGTTATTAAAATCATAATCTAATACATTCATACTCTATTGAAATGTAAATACACTTCAGGGAAAATCATAAGCTCCTTTGAAATATTGCTTAATATATGTATCATCATTCATAAAGTTTGCGAGTTTTGAAGTATATGAAGATCCCTGAATCGCTTTATACTCGTTCCACCAACAAATATAACTGCTTTGCGACAGAAAAATATCTGGTGACACTGCATAATCCTTAAGCAACTGATAGACATACTCCTCATATTCAAACAACTTCTTTAGTGTCTCTCCATTCTCTTTGACAACCTTCAACTCTCTGCATAAAAAGAGAGCCTCTTCAACATGTGCCCAAAAGCAAGAATCTATAGTCAAAATAGCTTCCACATTGTTTCTCCGCCTATTGGTTACATCCCTTGTGTCATTTTTAGATTCTTCCATCAACCAACCCTCCAACCTTTTGAAGTGTTTGGACCTTTTTTTAGTAACATAGTGTCTACCACCATCTCTATAGTATTGAGCAATAGCTAGAGGTTCAACCATTCTCCTGTAAGTAGTACCACCATATAGCCAACGCGTATGAAAAGCTGCGCCTTCTATTTGAGGCTTCATTTCAACTTCTTCAACCATCTTTTCCCAGTAAATGGTGAGCTTTTTATGGAATTCAACAACATCGTGATCAAATGGAGAGTTCATGTTTTTGTAGCTGTCATAGTACCCTATTTGTTGATTCTTAGCTTCCTTTTTATACCATTCAAGATGGGCCATGTGTACCTTCATGTCATTCAATTTCTTGGATGGATCAAATAATATCCTCTTCAGTAGGATGAATCTTTCTTCTAATCCTTTTAACTTTGTTTCAAGAGTATTGATATCAATGTTCTCCTGTTGCTGCTGCCAAGTCAATTTTAGAAATGAGGTCATGAAAAATTGGACTTTCAAGTAGCAGTGTATTTACGAATTTGGATTCACAGTAGTCAGGGAATCTCACATTCATGTAGTTAGGTCACAGGTAGTCATTCGATCAAGATTGGACGGTTCAAAAAATGCAGATTTTAAATTTTAATTGTATAATTCCAAATACTAAGCTTGAATTTGTACTATCCAATCTCGATCAAATGGACATCGATGTTCCGATTGTGTGAATGTGGGGAATCCCTAACGACAGCATATCTGGTCTTGTAACAACACATAATGAGCATAAATAAGGCTCAATTAGACAACTTTTGCCTTCTTTTGTAATCCACTGTAATTAGAACATTTAGCCCTCTAGTGAGACCCAAATTACCCCCACAAGTTTCAACCTTATGGGTCGGCTGTTGAACTAATGCTCAATCTGAAATTTAATCACATTTAAAACTCCTCATCCCTATCCAAAGGGTTGTTCTGTGGATGTCGAACTTCAATCCTTCCACTCAATTTCAGTGTGTATTGTCAACTGAGAGTCGAGAATGACTCTATCTGTTCAATAAGAAAGAGAAGATATTACCTACCTGCATATGTGGTGTCAACCCAAGTGCCTGCAACTGCAAACTAATACCAGTTGCTAGTGAATCAAGATTAGTCATGTTTTCAGCCTGAGTGGAAAAGTCTATGCACGTTGCACTAAGATACAGATTTTTTACTATACTTCCATAATCAAAATGTTTGAGTCCTTGATTGTTATCATGGACTGAGGCCAATGCCACAAGAATTTCCAAGGTAGAATCCGGGTTCTCAAAAGAGGTTGCATCGGAACACATGATAAACGTACCAAAAGGCGTGTAGGTACTGGTTCGATATGAAATGAAGAGCCTTGGAAGTGGGTCTTTGTGTGACACAATATGTATAAAGCAAGAATTCCAAATAGAACTATGTGATATGGCTTGTTGCAATCTCTTGTCACCAACAAGGGGTGAACCAAAAGTGATGCAGAGTGGACGGTTCTTTCCTGAACCAATGCTACGTAATAGTGATATCATAAAGAGACAAGCAATTGATCCTCCAAGACCATGTCCGGTAACGATCAACGGAGTTCGTCGAGAGGAACTAATAATCTGCATTATGATTTTTACATAAGGGATTGCAGGGAAAATGCAATATGCCTAGAAAGAGATTGAAAGAAAAATGGAATATGCCTAGAAAGAGAAGCCTAGATACAAGTATGATGCAACTATGGTACAATCTCGGGATACAATAACTTTTTAAATAATCAAGGTACAATACAGCTTACATAAGTTATCATAAAGTATAAATATAAACATGTATTACACAATGCAAGGTATTTGAAAAAGTACTTGCAAAAGAGTAGAGCCAGAAAGAAGGTTAGGGCAGCAAAATAAGAACAGGTGAACTCATAAAATGAAAATCAATGCAATGAAACAGATGCACAAAATTCAGCAGTATGACGAACAACCATTCTTAAAATATACGGCATAGAAATTTTTCCAATAAATCATGTCAAGAAAAGCACTAATTCATGTTACTTCCCATACTATCAATCCAAGTTGTCAATTATCTTCAAGGACATATTTTATACTAGAAGGAACTAGATATGCAAAATTGAAACAGCAATATAGCAACAAAAGAGAAGTTTTATTCAATTTCATTGTCCCTTTTACTATTTTTTTTTTAGCGAATTGTCGCTTTTACTATTGTTTATGTTTTTTTTCCTTTCCTTTTTAGATGAAATTATAAAGCTAAGGATCAAAACACGTTGCAAGGTTAAACAGATCAATTTAAAGGAATGTTGGTAATCTTGACAAGTATACACACATCAATGATCAATCTCTAGATTTTCAGCCAAATAGAAAGGTTATAATTCAGGTCAAAATTCAAATAGAATCAGAAATCATAAAAATAATAAAGATAGCTTGTTTAGATTAACTTATTTGAATTTATCTATTGACATAAACACTTGTGAACTGATAGAAAGAGCTTATTATATAAACAAAACAATTGATAAAATGTTTATAAATTATTTTCAGCTTATTTCCATAAAGTATCTGCAATAACTTATGAACTATGAAGCAAAGACTCCGACAAATACACCTGACATGAAACAGACATGTTGACACTACTAATGTCAAAAAACATAACACAATGATACAATTTATTTATTGTAATTAAAAAATATGAACATTATTTAATGACATATGATAGTTTTTCACCTTCATTTATTCATTTACCACCGAAAACTAAACATGTTGTAATTAAATATAATATCTTTAACCCCATAATTGATCATCATTGTTATGAAACATCTTTAGCCTCATAGGTGTGTCCAAGGGTAATGTGCGTCAAAATTTTCTTTAGGATACTTGTCTGAAGTGTTGTACGGGTGTCAGACACCGATGCTTATCAGACACGGCAACATACATAATGTCAAAGGTGACCGTATTTCATAGCTTACAAAAACAACTTATAACTTGTGTGAAAATAATTTAAGTTTATTTTATTTATTGTTATAGAAATAGTTTGTACATAAACATTTATATACAATTTTGCTAGTTTCGCCTCTTTTATTTTCAATGACACCCACGTGAATTAAATTCATGTTGCATACAGTATGTGAATTCAGTGCTGAAAATAAAAGGGTGTAAATAGCAAAATTGATTTATATATGATACACACTTGATTAATTAAGCTATCTATGAAAACATAGAGTAGAAGATGAAATGTTACCTCAGATTTCACGCTATCAAGTAGATGATGATTTTGACGAAAGAGTGTAACGGCAGTTTGATTAAGAGAGAAAATAGGATTTTTCCTAGAACAAAGAAAGTCAAAGTCAAGGAAATTGTCTTCCCTAAGATCTGAAGAAGAAACCAAATCAGCTTGAAGATTAGAAGAAGAATCCAATGAAGCCTTGAAGGCTAAAATAGTAAAATCAGAACAGGATTGTTGATCAAGTTTCCAAGAAAGTCCAACACCATCATATGAATCGGCGTCGTGTTGATTATGAGATGAGAGAGTACTCCATGATTTACAAAGGATGCGAGAGCTTGTGACAAAAGATGCAACCTCAATTCCACCGCTAAATCTGAACAAGTATCATATCAGCATTAATGTTCACAAGTTTAATTTTTATTTATGAGTTTAATTTTGAGATAAAAAATAAATTAAAACAGAAACAAAGGAAGAAGATAATTATTACGTACAATTTAGATTGTGCCATGGTGAAGTTGGAATAGAATACCTTGTGATGCAGTGAAGGAAACAAGGGTATTATTATTAGGCGAAGACGCCAACTCTAGTCAACCTCCGTACGAGTTTACTGTTTTGTATTAATAGATCTCGGTTTTAACTATAGTTTTATATCCTTTTTACTTATCAGTGGATTTAGTTATTTATTTTAATTTTTAATTTTTTTAACTAATAATAAATATATGATATATTTTAAATAATATAAAATATAATAAAATAAAATGACGTTGTATTCATTAAATTTTAATAATAATGTAATAATAAATCTAATTTTAATATTATTTATTTTATAATTTAATTAATAATATATAAATAATTAATTTATTTAAATTATTTTATATTATAAGATTACATTTTATATTATTTAAAATATATTAAATTATAATTTTTTTAATTAAAAAAATTGAAAGAGATTAAAATTGTTAAATTTTAAAATAAAACAATTAATTTTATAAATAAATAAAAATAAATAAACTAAAAT
>JBBPBS010000276.1:20383097-20395264 GCA_037974835.1 Cicer judaicum | reverse complement strand
ATCATGCATACTATGTGAGAAAATCATAAATTTCATCTTTTATTACATTTGTATATATATTGTGTATTTGATATATTTTAAATAACTTCTTTTTTAACTTATTACAGGGATTCATGTGTTTGAATAAATAAGTTTAAATCAAAATACAGTTTATACAGTGAAATTAACATGAGTTAATTATTTGAGTGTATATAAGAATGTATTTTAATTAGAAAAGATATTTAATATGATTTAAAATCAATTATTTTGATCAATTTTGGTTATAACTTGAAATCTATTTATTTAAATTCATATCGTTAATTTAATATAATTTAATTATTCGAACGTGTATAGAGATGTATTTTAAATATGAAAAGAGATGTATTTTAATTATGAAAATATGTTTAAATCAAAATACAGTTTATACAGTGAAATTAACCTGAGTTAATTATTTGAGTGTATATAAGAATGTATTTTAATTAGAAAAGATATTTAATATGATTTAAAATCAATTATTTTGATCAATTTTGGTTATAACTTGAAATCTATTTATTTAAATTCATATCGTTAATTTAATATAATTTAATTATTCGAATGTGTATAGAGATGTATTTTAATTATGAAAAGAGATGTATTTTATTATTTTTAAATATTTAAATATAATTAAATTAGTGTATGAGAGAGTATATGTCACATAGATCAAAGTTAGATTTCATCTGTACAAAACAAAGCAATTGGTTAATTAGTCATTAATCAGAACACAAAACACATATATAAAACTTAACTTACCGCATTTGGTCGACTTTTATTCATTGGTTAAGGTCTTCCACATTTGGTCTACTCTTATTCATTGGTCTACTCTTATTCATTGGTTAAAATGTCAATTAAAATGTCAGTTAAAAAATTTGTATCTATTTCACTAACATTTCATCTGGATATATTTTAAGTACTTTCTTATTCCCAACAACTCAACTATCTATATTTCATAACTCAGCTATCTATATTTATCCGTATGTATTAATAATTTCAAATTAATAAATTTTAAACTAATGTAAATTGATTTTTTTTAAATGTTCTAAATATATTTGTAAAATATAAATCATTTAAAGATATGTATCAATTTTTTAGTTAATATTAAAAATTTGGTAAATATTAATTTTTTAATTTATCTTAATTAAAAATAAAAATTTCAAATTATATAAAAGTTACACACTTATATAACTCACATAAAATACATATGTGCAACATACATGGTAATAATTCTCCCATATAAACAAAATTAATTAAATATTAAATTATAAAAATTATTTTTTATAGTAAAATTATATAAACTACCCTAGAAACTATTTATAAAAAGTACAGTTAGCAATATAGAAATATTCCATCTAACAATCCAAAAATTATATTAGAAAACAAATTATAATGTTAAATATATATCTCTATTAAATTCATAAAATTTAACACTTAATACAGTGGTATTTTAATTTTCTTTTTCGAAGTTGTTTTTTGAGAATTTGCAAAATAACACTTCTAATCATGTAAATATTGATTTTGAGTTTGTGTGAATCTTAAATATTAGTGTATACATCTTGAATGAAGTAACACAGTAGCGTAATTTTTTAAAAAGAATTTAAGTAATCAATTGACGCTCTATCTAATTTTGTTTTCACAAATACATTCTGTATGGATGTCGTTTCACAATTTCACTAACTAAATTGTTTTTATGTGCATATTTTATACTCTCTCCATGTATTTATGCATAATAAAATACTATTCTTTTGGAATACAATTATGCATAATAAAATATTATTATCCATTTATCTCTATGCATGACATCACCACTTCGATATCTCCGTATGTTTCTTCCATCATCTTAAGTTGCAATTGACCTACAAATTTATACTCGTAGATTTACCATCAATATAAACCTATCTCATATCAAATTGGCAATGAAAAAACTGATGAAGGAAGAAAAAACTGATGTATTTTAATTAGAAAAGATATTTAATATGATTTAAAATCGATTATTTTGATCAATTTTGGTTATAACTTGAAATCTATTTATTTAAATTCATATCGTTAATTTAATATAATTTAATTATTCGAACGTGTATAGAGATGAATTTTAAATATGAAAAGAGATGTATTTTAATTATGAAAATATGTTGTGATATAATTTTATTATTTTTAAATATTTAAATATAATTAAATTATTTTTGAAAAATAAAAATTTATCTTAATTAATTCTAAATCAGTTTTATATGCATGAAAATAAAAATAAAAATTGTTTTATTTATTTCTTCTATGCATCTGAATATTTTCAGTTCCTTTCATGTCACAGAGATCAAAGTTAGATTTCATTTGTATTTCATCTGTACAAAACACATGTACGACCAAATAGACCAATGTGTGTATGAGAGTATCTGGCACAGAGATCAAAGTTAGATTTCATCTGTATTTCATCTGTACAAAACACATGTAGGGCCAAATAGGCCAATGTGTGTATGAGAGTATGTGGAACCAAAGTTAGATTTCATCTGTATTTCATCTGTACAAAACACATGTAGGGCCAAATAGGCCAATGTGTGTATGAGAGAGTATCTGTTTTCGATCCATTAATCAGAAGAGAAAGCAATTGGTTAGTTAGTACACATATATAAAACTTAATTTACCGCATTTGGTCGACTTTTATTGATTGGTTAAGGTCTTCCACATTTGGTCGACTCTTATTCATGGTTATATATTCTAAAATGTCGTATGTAACAGAGTCATAGGTTATACATCCCAAAATGTAGTTAAAATGTCAGTTAAAAAATTTGTATCTATTTCACTAACATTTCATCTGGATATATTTTAAGTACTTTCTTATTCTCAACAACTCAACTATCCATATTTCATAACTCAGCTATCTATATTTATCGGTATGTATTAATAATTTCAAATTAATAAATTTTAAACTAATGTAAATTGATTTTTTTAAAATGTTCTAAATATATTTGTAAAATATAAATCATTTAAAGATATGTATCAATTTTTTAGTTAATATTAAAAATTTGGTAAATATTAATTTTTTAATTTATCTTAATTAAAAATAAAAATTTCAAATTATATAAAAGTTACACACTTATATAACTCACATAAAATACATATGTGCAACATACATGGTAATAATTCTCCCATATAAACAAAATTAATTAATTATTAAATTATAAAAATTATTTTTTATAGTAAAATTATATAAACTACCCTAGAAACTATTTATAAAAAGTACAGTTAGCAATATAGAAATATTCCATCTAACAATCCAAAAATCTCTATTAAATTCATAAAATTTAACACTTAATACAGTGGTATTTTAATTTTCTTTTTCGAAGTTGTTTTTTGAGAATTTGCAAAATAACACTTCTAATCATGTAAATATTGATTTTGAGTTTGTGTGAATCTTGAATATTAGTGTATACATCTTGAATGAAGTAACACAGTAGCGTAATTTTTTAAAAAGAATTTAAGTAATCAATTGACGCTCTATCTAATTTTGTTTTCACAAATACATTCTGTATGGATGTCGTTTCACAATTTCACTAACTAAATTGTTTTTATGTGCATATTTTATACTCTCTCCATGTATTTATGCATAATAAAATACTATTCTTTTGGAATACAATTATGCATAATAAAATATTATTATCCATTTATCTCTATGCATGACATCACCACTTCGATATCTCCGTATGTTTCTTCCATCATCTTAAGTTGCAATTGACCTACAAATTTATACTCGTAGATTTACCATCAATATAAACCTATCTCATATCAAATTGGCAATGAAAAAACTGATGAAGGAAGAAAAAACAAATTTAAAATATATCAATGGTTAGGGATCACGATGACTAAGAAAAAATATGTCTTACAGGATAACATGAGCTATTTTAACTAAACACAAGTATGCATAATTTATTTGTATTATTTTCTTGACCAATTTTGTGCACATAAAAGTCATAGTTACTATTTTCTTGGCTATGAACTCATCCCGACTTAGCTGCTCTTTTTCTATCCTTCTTATACTTTATTTCTCTCATCAAAAGAGAACGGGGAGAGTTTTCTTGTCTCTACACGTAGGCGCGGTGCCCTCCATTGTTTGACGACTATTATTTATCATATAAATCTTCATTTAATTCAAAAAGATTTTATGAGTAGTTGAGTGTTTTATATTAAAAATGATTTCATTTAATAAATTTGAGTATTTGCTAGACTTTAATAATGATGGTACCGTTGAGCTTGAGGCGATGGAATTAAAGAATAATACGTTGTTCATCTTTAAAGAAGAAATTGAAAGAAAAAAAAGTTAATTAGTGAAGAAATCGAACGACATAATTCTTCTTCCATCAACCTATATATAATTTTAGTAAGTTCAACACACTCACCAATATTTGAGCGCATATATTTTTTATAATGGTATTGGTTGTTTTTAAAGTTTCAAAAAAGTTTTAAAAATCAATTTATGCCACCAAAAATATTACTAGATTGAGTCGCGAATTTGATCGTTCTCTTTAAGACATTCGAGGCATTGCTTAATTTGTGCAAGACACACTATCAACCACGAAATTCTCGGGACTCAGATACAATGTATTGGAGTTCTTACTGCATCGTAAAAAACAGTTCTAGAATTACACCCTCAATATAATAGTCAGATGGCTGTCACTCGTAATATGATACTTTGACAACCCAAAAAAAAGTGAGAAAGAAAGGGGGAGAAGTAGAGAAAAGCCTCAAATTCAGAGAGCTTTTGGTGTGTTGTTCAAACTGAGGAGAATAGTCTATTTATAGAGGAAATTCTCAACTGGATCAGAGAAAATCAAGTGATCCATCAGAACATGCGCGCCAAGTTTTTTACCACAAAAACTTGCGCTCCAAACTGTTTGACCACAAAAATGGGTGCTCCAAACTTAGGGTTTTGACCTAGGTTTTTGACCACGCAATAACAGATGCGTAAAACCAAATATTATGGTTTTGACCAGGCACATAGATGCATGAATTCAGGAAGGAAGGCTGGATCAAATGTTGAATGTTGACTCAGTAGAGAGTAATTACGTAATTAAAGTCTCAATAAGAGATAAAAATGCAAACATTTATTTAATATTAAATAAATAAATAAATAATTTTTCATATACAAAAAAATAATACACCACTTAGCCCAAGCTTATGCCCGACCCGACGGACGGCAGCGGCACGCACGTGTGTGATGATCAATTTTGCATGTGTTCTTCCTCATTTACAAAATTAGGGTACCCCTTGGGGCACACCCCAAGTTCCATACCTCTATCTTATAAACACTATTAGTGTGTGATATGTCTCATATGTGAGACTTTCTTATTTTTCAATTCTCAACAACACTAGCTCTCATTAATGTCATCATTATTTCCAACAATCTTCTATTAATATCATCAACATTTCCAATAATGCATAGCAAGTAAGATTCAGATTCAACAAGAGTGACACGTGGTTTTGAACTCCATCTCTAACATCAACCCACACACAACCTTTTCATCGAGTGTATTCTCAAAAGTTTGTGCATTCATCATCTTGCACGTGTATCCTAGTATAGTGAACACTCTACAAATTATGCCTCGAAATTCTAAAGGAAGTGGCTCCACTTCCACATTCACATAAGTGAGTCTACCAAGAGTACTCATGTAGCTAGGTATTCCACTCCAGATAGATCTCATTAAGAGTTTCTATTATCTCATCCTTTTATCACTTCAAGAATCATGTTTCTCTCATACATAATATAGCATGTTCATTTCATATCACTATGACTTGTTATTCCCATTAAACCTATTTTTTGGGATCTCTAGTCTTTTAGGTTGGGTTACCATCATAAGTAACTCATTGATCTATAGGAAATAGTCTCATCCTTTAGGATGTATTTATGAATTTCACTTTAGCTAATCATTTTGTCAAAGGATCTACTAAATTTTTATCAGTGCGTACATGATCCATTATAACAACTCATTTAGAAAGTAATTATCTAACTGTGTTGTGTTTACGATGTATTTTTCGTCTCTTACCATTGTAATAAAGATTCTTAATCTTTGCAATAGCCGCAATACTATCGCAATTGATCAACACAACTGACAAAGGTTTTTCTCATAAAGGGATGTCAGCTAGCAAGTATCTCAATCAGCTTGCTTCTTCATTGGCAATAGCTAGTGCTATCATTTCAAACTCCATAGTGGACTAAGCCAATATTGTATGTTTCTTCTATTTCCAAGGTACAACACCACTGACTATACAGAAAATATAGCCTCTGGTTGCTTTGGAGTCATCTGATAAGGTGTTCCAATCAGCATCACTGTATCCTTCAAGGACGATAGAAAAATCTTTTATAATATAATATGAGACTCATGGTTCTTTTTAGGTATCTCATGACTCTTTCGACAGCGTGTAAATGCTCTATACTAGGCCTACTAGTAAACGTGCACAACAATCCCACAACAAACACATTAGATCAACAACAACTCAGGTCTTGCAAGTTGCACCAGCTCTTTTGATCTTTGGTGATCATCTCTGAAGCATTATGATCAAATGAAATTTTCTTAACAATGATTGGTCCCTTTCCAATTACTTCTCTATTAAAATGCAATTTAATATTTGTATGATTTGTCCTCTCTTGATCTTTTGATAAATGGATAACACTTGGGCTATCACATAATACAATGATGACTCGCGCTTGCAATCTCAACTCTTTCGAAAGTCCTAGCTCCACCAAAAACTATCACTCTCTCGAGTGACCCCTTGATGTCTCTTAGGATCTACTTGAGAGCATGCCAATGTAACCTTTCTGGATTTGACACGAATCTACTAACTAGGCTTAATGCATGAGCTATATCTGGTATAGTGCATACCATAACATACATCAATCAACCTAAAACACTTTCATATGGGATGTTGTTTATGTAAGTTTTTTCTTCATCAGTTGTAAGAGATTGACTTGCACTTGACTTGAATTGTTGTGACATAGGAGTAATCACGGGTTTGGCATTTAACATTCCAAACTTATTTAGAACCTTCTTAAGATACAATTCTTGAGATAGGTACAAAGTTTTATCTTTCCTGTTTCTCTTGATCTCAACTCTTATGATCCTTTTAGCAGCTCTCAAATCCTTCCTCTTAATTTCTTTGTTTAGCTCAACCTTTACCTTTCTGATTTTAGTAGCTTGATTTCTTGTAATCGTTCATCTTAAACACAATGATCAAACTTTCTTCTTTCAAAACTTATGCGAGTCGTGAATTCATCAAATCTTGTGTTCCATTGTCTAGGAGTCTGCTTTAAGCCATTGAGTAACCTGTTCAGCTTGTACACATAATCGTAGTTCCTTTTGACTTCATAACCTTCAAGTTGTCTCATCAAAGTTCTCTCTTTTAGATCTCCATACAAGAATGTTGTTTTTACATCCATCTATTATAATTCCAAATCAAATTATGCAACCATGGCAACGAGGAATCTAATGGATTTGTGCTTGACAATTGGAGATAACATATCATTAAAATATATTCCTTCTTTATGAGTGAAACCCCTAGCAACAAGTATGACCTTAAACCTTCTAGCCTCCACTCTTTAATACATTCATCTACCTTAAAGATCCATTTGTAGCTGACCAACCTATAACTTTTTTTCCTTTTGATCAATGTCCAAGTATTATTAACATGAAGATATTTAATCTCCTCATCCATAACTTGCTTTCACTTCTTATAGTCTTTACAACCAAGACAACTTTAACCTTTTTTGGTACATCTTCTAGTACTTCCCATATAGATACTAAGGCAAAAGCTATTAAATCAGCATAGCAACCTTTCTAGAGCTTTGATAGTTCTTATAAAGTTCTATCCATTGATAACAAATAGTCATCATCAGTTTGATCTTCACCATCAATCTCTTCCTCATGATGCTCTTTTTCCTCAAGTGTTACAACTCCATCTTGATCTTGCAATGCATCTTCAATTAGCTCCACCTCAAAGTTCACTTTCCCTAGATCAGATTTCTTATCCTGAGATTTAGCCTGAACCTTAGTTTCAACATCATTCTTAAAAACCATTTATGTTTCAATGAACACAACATCACGACTAATTATGCATTTTTTGTGTCATGACTCCAAACACCACAACTTGTATGCCTTAACCCCTTCAAAATATCCAATGAACATGCAACTCACGGCTCTTGGTTCAAGCTTATCTTGCTTAATGTGAGCATAAGCTACACATCCAAAGACCTTAAGTCTTTCCAAGTTTGGAGGATGGCTTGACCACACTTCTTCATATGTCTTCATACCTAAATCACTTAAGGAACATCTATTTAGCAAGTATGTTGCATCCATTACAGTTTCAGTCTGAAAAACTTTCTTCAAACCAACATTTAACAACATGCATCTTACTCTCTTTAGGATTGTTCGATTGAACCTTTCGGCAAGACCATTTTGCTAAGGAGTCCCTCATTTGGTCTTTTGCCTTGTTATTCTATTCATGTTGCAATAGTTGTTGAAAATATCATAACATAATTCTAGACCATTATCAGTCCTAAATATCTTAACCTTCCTTCTAGTTTGAGTTTTTATAAGAGTTTTCCATCTATTGAAATTTTCAAAAACTTCATATTTTGATTTTTGAACATAAATCCATAGTTTTATTAAATAATCATCAACTATAGAGAAGAAATAGCTTGCATCAGAATGTGAAGAAGTCCTAGAATTCCCTAAAGGTCAACATGAACATAATCAAGAAATCCATTTGTTCTTTGTTGTCCTTTTGTTGAACTTTTCCTACACGTCTTGCCAAACATACAAGGTGTTTGACGCCTAATTACTTTTAGATCTTTTAGGAAAAATAATAATTATATAAAAAATGAAATAAATAAATAATGATAAAAACAACAAAATAAAAAAATAGTTAGGCCTTTAAATTGTAAAAAATATTGATGCTTTTGATTTATGTTTGTCTTTGATTCATTTTCAGAAATTCTCACTCTTTTTTAAAACATAAAAAAAAAACATATACAATTGAATTGATGGTAATAAAAATTATTATAATGATCTGAATGAAAAGAAACTGAAAATAAATGAATCAATGATAGTAAAAATCAGTATAAATGTGATCATTTGAATGAAAAAAATAAAATAAAAAATATCAATTGACAATTATTTCCTTGTCTTTTATAACATACACCCAAAAAAAAATTATAAATAATTCACACAAAGCCAAGAAAAAGAACGAGGAGGAAGTGAGACCACTCTTGAGTAAAAATAAAAAAGAAAGCGAGAATAATAGACAAAAGAAGAGCAAAAAATATGAACTTGATAAAATCAACCTAACAAAACAAATTCAGAATTAAGGTATCTTTTTCTTATTGTTCTCTAATTTTCTTTTTATTAGCTTATTTGTATTGTACTATTTAAAAGAAAACATAGTTTAGTGTCTTTTTCTATTTATGCAAAGATAAACTCATATGTTAAACTTTTATTTTTCTTAAGTTGCATGTTTCTAAAATTGTTTTGCAACACAAATACTAAAAAAAACATAAATAGTTGATGTTTATAAACTAATCACTAAGGAAAACAAACTTCACTTTATTGTAACATAGCAGAAAACTCATATCAGGACTTTATTAAATAACTAAAAGAAAAATAACAACAGATAAATATTTTTCTTCTTCTTATGATTAGAATTTATGGTCGCCGTCGGCGGATGAAATTCATCTTTGTTTGTCGCGCCGCATCACTCACCCTCAGCCGTCGGTAGCCTTTGTGCCGCAATAGATCCGACAACACACAAGCAAAGTCTCGCGTCCATCTGTTTCGTTCACATACGTCACATTACTGTTGTTTTCTAACAAAAAATCAATTTTTCTTTACTCAAAATCCAATACAAAAATAAAAAAGATACAATTAGTGAACATACATCTCACCTCTTTTTTTCGTTATCATTATTATTATTACATTTTTATTTTTGGATATGTATATAATAATAATTATAATAAAATATAATTAAAATAGAGTAATAATAAAAATCAGACAACATATAAATATTGTCTACCCATGAATTAAGTGTGGTTTGATTTTTCTATTGCACTTGAGGATACGTTCAAGCAAAGTCTTCCCCTTGTCAAATCAAATTAATAAAAATATATTTTTCATTCTTTTATTAATGTAAATAATATATTTTCTTTTTAAAATTTTTTTTAGGAAATAAAATAAATAATTTATATACAATTAATTATAAGGTAACTGTTTTAACGAATAATGTAGGATAATATTATTTTTTCTATTCGTAAATCGACTCCCGAATTCAAAAACTTTAATTTTTAGATTTTATCTAAATTTTTTCCAAAAATAAAATAAAATTGATAGAGACTCCTTTTTCTTCGTAAACAAATCGAACCACCGACAAGGTTAAAAAAAAAAAACTAAACTTCTCAACCTTATCACCACACGGCAAGTTTTGTTTTCCCAATTCAATCAACCATTTTTTACTTACATGACCAAGTCTCATGTGCCATGTTTCAGTCTTTTAGCCATTTCTCTTAATGCCTCCCATTACCTCCCTAAAACCTTCACCACCTTCAATACTCCTTGTTCACCTTGGAACATGGATCCTTTATATCAAGCTCGCCAAGAGAAATTAATTTCTCTTTAAGGTCAGTTACATATCTAACTCCAATGAGAAGTTTCACCGTTTTATTATTAAACTTAAATATCCCTGCAATTTTGCAAGCCTTTTTGTTTCCAAGAACCACCGATCCACCATCTTCAGCACATAACTCCGCAAACAAAGACTTGTTTGGAGTCATATGCCAAGTACAACCTGAATCCATTATACATTCTTTATCAGAACCATCGCTTGAGGCCACCAAGGGATCAGAATAATCATAACCATCTTGAACAATTGCTACATTGTCATTATCCTTCTTCTTATCAACATTTTGTTTCTGCCTTTCTGGACACCTTTCTTATATGGCCCTCCTTCTTGTAATGGTAACCCCTTATGCTTAGAAAATCATCGCCATGAACCTTTTGTTGTGATTTTCCTTTCTTCTTGTCATTCTTGTTATCTTTCTTTGAAGATTTCCCTTTCATGGACAATCCTTCACCAACAACTGATGACTTCAACTCCTTCCTCTCACTCAATTCTTTTGAGTTCAGGGCAGCTTACACTTAAAACTCAAGGACTCTCTCCCATACAACAAAGTTTCTTTGAAATTAGCATGGGATTTTGGCAATGCACATAACAAGGCTTCATCCTCATCATCAATAGTTACATCAATGTTTTCCAAATCAAGAATTAGTTTGTTAAACATATCAAGTTGTTCTATTAATCACTTATCTTCACTCATCTTGAAAGAGCTTGCTTAAGACAGAGACGATTTACCAAATATTTTGTCACATACAACCCTTCAAGCTTGATCCAAATCCCTACATCAGTCGTCTCTTTTGATACTTGTCTCAAAACCTTATCTCAAGGCTCAAGATAATTGCACTATGAGCTTTCTCGATCATTGTTGTCTTCTCCTTCTCTACTAAACATGCATCCATCTTTTTAAAACCTTGCAACGCTTCTCCCAGACCCTATTGAACAAGAAAGGCTCGCATCTTCAAACGTGGTAATCCAAAGTCGTTCAAACTAGTGAATTTTTCAATCTCCAATTTTGTGGAAGGCATTACTAGTCCATGCTCACCGCACCAGTTTGTTGAGAAATCATTACAGAACTAGACTAGTTATCTTATAATATTATTTTATTAATTTGTAATAATTGAATATAATTAAAAAAATTAAAATGAAGAAAAATCATGTTTATCATAATCATTTAATTTAATTTTTAAAATATTTTGTAAAATCGGTATGATAATTTATTATATAAGATAATTGTTTGACTCATTGTACTTTGATTGTTAATTTATTTTTAACATATAATGGTATTGTATTTATTTAACGAAATAAAATATAAAATACAAATCCAAAAATAAGATGTAAAAACTTATAAATATGATTGACTATTTAATATTTTTTATTTTAAAAAAATATTAATGTTTAATTATATTGTAGCGTAGTCTAAAATTATTTGTTTTATTAGTATGATGTTTTAATTGCGAGCATAAGAAGTTGTTTTGTTGTAAAAAGAATTATTGAATATATTTCAT
>JBBPBS010000276.1:20354441-20382689 GCA_037974835.1 Cicer judaicum | reverse complement strand
TATATTCGTATTTTACGATTATTTTTAATAAATTTGTGTATATTCTGTCAAATAGAATATATTTTTTTATTTTATAAAATGTTACTAAAAAAATGGATTGACATTAATGAGTAATTTAATTTTTAAAGTATAAAATTATTACTCACCATAAGTGAAATAATATAATTGTTTATAAAAGAAATATAATTGTTGATATTTATGAGTGATTAGGTGGTTTTTTTATTGAATTTAATGATTAATAATATAAATTATTATCATTGATAAATGACTAATAATATTATAAAATAATTTATAAATTTATTATAAAATAACTTATAAAATAATTTGATAATAATATAAATTATAAATTATTATTAAATTGTAAAATAATTTATAAATTATAAATTTATTATAAATAATTGTAAAATAATTTTGTAATTTATAAATTTTACTATAAAATAGATTTTGGAGATATTAAAGAAATTGTAGAAGAAAGAGGAGAAATATAGATTAAATAGATTAAAGAAGTTGGTGAAAGAGGAGGGCATACTCTCAAGATTGAGAGGTACACATATGAGGTGGCATTGAGAGTCGGTTTTAAATATATATATAATAGACTCAAAAATGGATCAATAAAGATCACAAAAAAAAAAAAAAAAA
Source organism: Cicer judaicum (assembly GCA_037974835.1). Taxonomy (NCBI): domain Eukaryota; kingdom Viridiplantae; phylum Streptophyta; class Magnoliopsida; order Fabales; family Fabaceae; genus Cicer; species Cicer judaicum. The sequence goes on along the minus strand of JBBPBS010000276.1, from coordinate 20,382,050 downwards.
ATTCCTCAAAAATACTTTGATGATTAGGCTTTGAGCAAGATCTCCAAAGTTTGTATCACTCTAATCAAACTTTATTGCTTTCAATTCACTTATTCAGACCATATTACAAATGAATTTCATAGTGTTTTCAATGTGGTGTTGAATTCACTATATATAATACAACCAAAGTAAAGATGTAACTAACTGTCTAGAACACTTATTCAGACCATATTACAAATGAATTTCGTAATGTTTTCAATGTGGTGTTGAATTCACTATATATAATACAACCAAAGTAAAAATGTAACTAACTGTCTAGAACACTAGGAAAAGTAGCTAATTGTTAATATTACAAACTAACAGTCCAAGTAACTAATTGTTTATATCACAAAACAGTAGTCGGTGATTCAATGTTGGTGATATGGCCATGGTGATGCAATGATAGAGAAAGAAATAGAAAATCCTAATCTTTAAACTTAATTTTGATTTTGGAGGGAGAGACTAAAACATAACACCTTCAACTTTCCTTCATTTCTTTTTTAATCAATTTAATTATTTAATTTTATTTTTTTAAATATCTAATTTATTCATACGTGACATTAAACTTCTAGGTTCGTTTGCCACACAAGTTTTTTTTTTTTAACATAAACAAACGGCATGTATGATTGTAAAACTAAATTGAATGTAAGTATTAGAAAGCTTCTATTATTAGTGATATACAATACTAATAACAAAACATATATGACAAAACAGTTTTGCATTGCTGAAAAAAAATGTTTATTGTTCATTTTTTCTCTAAATCTGATGAGTAATTCTATTGCTACCAGGTTTGAGGAAGGCGTTATTCCTTCTGGATATTGTACAAGCTCCGTTCAACACCTTCTGAACACGCATATGAAAGACGTAGCTTTCATACATCACTTGACCTGACAAACCAATTTGATCATTTTTATGTTTTCCATTCACCCTGTTTCTTCCTTCGGGTGGACAAATTTTCATTTCCGTATCGAGAAAGAAGAATAGCAGATACATCCGGGCATTAGGAAACCAGAACTGATTTTCATTTTCAAAACAATCAAAGAGAAAAACATAGGAGAAATATAGAGCCAATGAATTGCATACCTTTATTTGCAATTTTACATTTTAGGGGAGTTTCTGTTTCAGCATCAGAATTGCTCCTGGTGAAAATTTCAATTTCTTAGCATATATATCTCATACAATATGTATAATGAGAGTATTGACACCAACATCTAAGCCAAGAGAAAAAAATGTAGGAATTAAGAATAGCCATACTTTCGGTTATCTACTTGGCTTTCATGTTTGTCAGGTATCTTCAGTGGCGAGGATATCTCCTCCACAAGAACTGGAGAATCAGCTGTTTCATGACACTCTGTTGTCTTGGGATTTGTATCCTCTGTGTCTTCACTTTCTTGCTCATGATTATTGGAAGTTGGAGCATCTACTGCCATTTTCTTTTCTGAGGACAATTCATTATCTTCCATGAAAATACCATCTTGCTCAAAATAGTCTTTTTGCAATTTCATTTGTCTCTCCTCTTTGTTCACACTTCCTTGTACTGACATATCAGTAGACGAAGTCTCACACTGAAAACCAACACAGTCTTGAGGCCCTTCTTTGAACTGAAAATCTGGAGATAAACATGGGCTGGTTGGCCAGGATGGAAAACTCGGGAATGCAGTTAAACAATCAAACGCAAACTTTTCGGAGGTAAAACTGCAAGGAGGTGAATCTGCAAGGGTTGCAGCATTTTTAAATCCACCAAAGGAAGGACTGGCCTTGTATTCAGGAGTAGTATTGAGTCTATTGACGCTAAAAGGATCTTCAGCACTATTCTTGCAGCCGAAGAATGAAAAGTTTGCCTCTAAATCTTGATAGAATGAAGTGGTAACAGAACTTCTATCAACTGAAGCGTATCTTTCCTCAAACTTCCTACTGTTTTGTGCACTCATCTCTTCCTGGAGAAGAGAGTTTGAGTAATAAGAAGGTTTTTGCTTTGAGGGATTTGACCGACTTTTATTCTTCTCTTCATTATTACTGTACTTATGTCTAGGGCTTGCAAAAGCATTTCTATGTTTTATTCTGTTCTCTCCTGTCACTAATCGTGATGGTGAATGCACGACGAAGTCACCCCTCACTGACATAAAATGTAGACATTCCAACTAAGATTAGTAGTGGTACCAATGCTTTATTATAGAACTATTTATCATATATATATATATATATCACCCTTAAGAGCGTGCATTTGTGTTTTGTATGTGTGTGTGTGAGAGAGAGAGAGAGAGAGAGATAAGACAATATAATACCAACAGTGGACGAGCTTGACTCTTCGCTGATATTTCATACATAAATAATAGTCAGAGACAAGTAACAGTATAAAAAAACAGATGAAAGCACCTTGAATGTTGAAACCAGGGATTACTCTGATTTTACCTCAACAAACTCGAACTGTCTCTTACATCTTCTGGAATTAAATTCTGCGCATTGAAGTTCCCATATAATCTAAAACATTTCAAACCACACTAAAACATAAGCAAATGCTCATCCCACAAAAGAGGACGCATCTAAGAATAATGTTTATACCTTGTCCTACCAGAACCACAGAAGTTAAAATCATCCTCTAATTGGTCTGTGGAAAATGAAACCAATGGCTCTTAAGATAATGAAAAAGAGAATAACATTAAACTTATGCCCAATATGTTATGAGCTCACAAACAAATGAAGTTACATGTTCATTATATGACATCAGATCTAGGAATGTGTGAATCATATTGAATATCAATCTAGTAGACGAAATTGTAACCTAAATCACAAACATTAATGTTGAAAATAACCATATGTACCGTCATAAATGTGAAAAATTGTAGCACCATCTGAGCATAACCAACAATTGTGTAGGTAACATTCTTAAGAAAATGAGACATAAGGTTCACATTTTAATGAAGTGTCAAATGACCAGGCAATTCTTTACAGAGATTAGGTGCATGACAACTCATAAGAATGGAAACTCGCTGTTGTGAACTAACACGAACGGGTAGAAATTAAATAAGATGTTATTAGTGTCATTGGTGGTCCATGAATACTATTGAAAACAACTAATTCAATTTAAAATGATGGTCTAAGGAAGCAAGCTGTACCACCCATGTTGATATCTTTCCTTACTGTTGCTGAAGGCCTACAGAGCCATACATAACAACCATCTTTAAGACAAATATCACGGTAAGAAAGAAGGGAAGATATGCAGTGTGCTCAAAAACAGCAAATAAATACCATTTCACCGGAAGGATGTCTTCAAAATCATAACACTCCATTTTGTTGGCCCCTCTTTTCAATAAGTCAGGGGATTTACAATCCATTTGAAAAGCCTTCTTATACGAGGTATCATACCCCATCCCTATATCAAATTTCTTGTCAAGGAAGAGAGAACATGCTGTACACGAAACACTAAGAGGTTAAATATTTTTCACATATCCATAAAAATTGTCATGTCATGTAGAGACTGAATATGTACCATTAAACTAGGCCAACCCTGGTCTTTACACAGATTAAGTATACTTGAAAGCTAGACATGTGGACGACTTGGGCAGGTTTTAATTGAATCATTAATCCAGGAAATGAAATTTATACAAACTATACAGGAATGCTACTTCTCTTTTTGTCCCTTTTTCCTGAGGAGAGGCATTGTTACATTTCTATGTACTTGATAGAAGTTATAAAACAAATTAGTTACTGTATTTCCAATAAGTTAGTTAATGTTAAATATGCAAAGCAGTAAATGCATAAACCTTATTGCTATGTGTTAAGATTTAACATAATAATTTTGTCAAAAAAAAAAAAAGATTTAACATAATAAAAATGGAAAATAGGAAGCTTTAGATTACCATTCCATGTGTCTTCATTACGGAAGAACTCTTCACTAATGGAAGAGCCATTTTTGTCATTGTTGTCATAAAAAGACTTGTGGTCTTCAATAACTGCTGACCTATGCTTTAATTTGTTAGATGGGAAACTTGAACTGATAGGCGAAACCCCGATATCTTGCATCATTGTATCCTATAAGTAGTGAATCACATTGAAAAATTTCAAAATTAAAAGGTGGAATATAATTCTGCAAATCTACAATTAGAGAAACAAGAGGCCTAACTGTGATGTAATCGGATGATTAAAAGGTGGCGAAGAATAAAAGAACAAGATACAAGGTTTAAGAAGTAAAGAGTTCAGCATGCACAGTAATATCTTGAGGGAATTGTACTTTGTTCCATGAAATCTCACTGATTTTTTTAAAAGAAAACCCACCCCAACTCTTCTTTATTACTTAAACCTTCCCAACTTTGGTTTAAGCTGAAAACGTTAACTTTGGCCAAACTTTCTAGTGTACAACTTTTGCCATTAGAATCTATAATTAGAATATCATAAAATATCTTATAATATTTTTTATATTATATTAGAGTATTTTGAATTATTTCTTATGATCATTATTATTATTATGATTTATTCTTGATTTAAGATTGAGTCTATTTCTCTATAAATAGATATTAATATTGAGTACTTTGTAATCAAATCAACGTTAACCTATTATCAATAATATTCAAACCATTATTATTTTTTCTCCTCATTTTTTCTATAATTCCACATTGCAACATCTAGAAAATAATATTTTTCAACTAAGCCAGATGTAAATTACATAAAAACTTTAGTGGGCAATTGAGAAAATGTTGGCTAAGCCATACTAACATCAAAGTTAAAAAGTAAATGTTTTCGCTTTTCAACTTCAATTAAGGATATTCAGTGGGTGGCTTTATACGAAAAAAGTAAGGAGCGTAAAGTGTAATTTTGGTCAAATACCTTTAATGATATTACCACTACCAGTATTTACTAAGTCAGTATCCTGCTCAAAAGACACAGATTGCCTTAAAAAGCATGATTATATTTCAATTTATGGGGGGCTAAAAAAGGAAAAGTGAAGAATTCTTTAGTTTAAGAACTTTGTAAAATAAAATAAATAAATCAACAGATTATCACAATATTTATGTATATATTTAGCATACCGTGTAATTGTTAATTAAAAAGAATTATCTTCCCTCTGTTAACCTTCAAAATCCTCTATCTGAACATACACCAAAGTTAATCCACCTCTGCTTATATATACAATTATAATTTAACTAAAGCAGCTTCTCTCTCTGTGCTTCACAATATTGTGTATACATTTGGTTTTATAATTGATGACTTTGGACTAACTTTCCGATCAACCTGCATCCATGCTTGACAAGTTTTTACAACTTTTCGAGCACAATGGTATACATTACTGTATCCTAACAGTCAAAAGTCATCAATTGCATAGTAGTATAACTTTATTCGATGGAAGATGACATAAATGATTCTGATATAACATTGATGAAAGCACGTTAATAAAAGAAAATTTGTTAATTCTTCAGGAACAAAGCTACAAATGGAATATTTATATCAGTTTATGTATTTACATGAAAACTAACATGCAGCGTCAGAAGATGCAGTAAAATTATTAATGAAAATATATTTATAAAAAAAGATATTTGCTTCACCACTTCAAGTTCAATGTCATCCAGCACGTGGCTGAGGTTTGGATACTTTGTTTTCCTTCCATCCTTTAGCAATGAAGAGTTTCTGCATGGAATTCTGCAAACCAATAACAATTCCAAAACAAGTGAAAAAATATTACATTTGTCTTTGCCAGCAGCCTGTGCATTTGCCATAATACTACAAACCCACATCTGTAGTATTGTTTATTTTCGTTGTCAACCCCATAGAATGTCATATATTCAAGAAAAACAATTTAAAAGTGGTTTTTGCAAAAATGATTAAGGCTATCTTTCGAGAAACTAAAGGATCGATAGTCCAAATCATTCAAAAGTAACATATGGCAGTTGCACACTGTTTAAAGGAACACTAGCTAAAGTTAATACCTCATAGCAATGAGGTATAAATTATTAGGTTTTTTATTCAATTTTTAAACACGGAATACAAGTATAATCAAGAGGCCTAGCGGTAATCAGTAACTTGAATTCAACAAATCGTAACCTGCAAAAAGAACTAGTTGAATGCCAGACAGCAAAGGCACATAGAGAACTTGAAATGCATTGAAACTGGCCATTTAAGGTAGTTTCTGGTAGACATCTTAAAGCGGGAGAGGACAAAAAAAAAGAGCTATTTTCTATATCTAGTGAATTAAATAAAATCTTAATAGAACTAAGACAACAAGTGAGAAAATTTCTGCATTTTAGTTTCATCAAAAGGGTAAAACCAATAGACCAAAATACTACAGGCTGTTTTTTTTTTATTGTTACAGGACAAATGTTACTTTAGGATTTTATTACAAACATGCGACAACAAGCAGCAGAAACATATTTTTCTAACATTATTCGAAAAAAGACTTGTGAAACAATTAAATGGCCTACAGAGAGATGCTTAATTGGTTCAAGCTAAGGGTTAAAGAAGTTGAAGAGTACGGTTCAAACTTTGGTGAAGGAGAAAATACTAATATAACAACTAATATAGTTGAATGGCAAATGTTTAAGGGATGTTTATTTATCAACCAAAATTTTCATCAGTGTGAATGAGATACTTCGACGATGCTGTGATTTGAAGCAAATTTCCACATTTTGTACTAAAATTCATGTGATTAATAGTAGTTCCCCTAATCACCCATTAGGAATGTTAAAAGTATCTTCCATTAACAAAATAATCTTAACAAAAAGAAGGAATGAACGAGTGATCCATCCTAAAATAAAAATTATCAAATTTAGTTACCTAGCCCGTTGTTGTGGCGAATGAACCGGTGTCTTTATTCCAACTTTACCCAAACCTAGAAGAATTTAGTTAACATCATATGAAAGAGAATGTCAGAGTAACAGATAGTGGGATAAACATTACTATAAATAAAGTTCAAATTAGTCTGAATGTTAAATCAGCTATGAAACAATACCTATAAGAGCAGATATATATTGATAATATAAATAGTGATTTGTGAAACCTACGTTTAATTTGAGCAACAAAGGCAAACATAGAATATTTTAAGATAATATGATATCTAGTTTCTGAAGAAGAAACTTATGTTTCATTGCTAAATTTGAAGATCACAAATACAAAAACCATCACCAAACTTTACTGTAAGATACAAAATTCAGTCAGCATCTTTGCTTTGTTAGAAATATAGTTGGTTTTAGTTATAGGTATTTGGCTACAGGAGTTAGTTGTAACTCCTTTGTGAGTTAGCTAAGGGTTGTTACAAAGTAGTTAGTAGTTAATCGTTCATAAGCTCCATAAATAGAGCATGATGTATTCATTTTTACATAATCTTTTTTAATTAATTCAATATTATTTCAACATGAATTCTCAAGAGTATCAATATGCTCTCTATCTTGCACGTCAATATGATCTTCCTCCCCTTGATCCATGTATTTCTGACATGCTTTCTGCCCAATTTAAAGGGGAAATATCCAATGCATACATGATGTTAATGAGCGTATAAAAATTAGCACAGTGATCCTATGAATAATGCAATATGAATTCGGGAGAGGCTACAATATAAGTAAAAAGAATGACTTACCCTCAAGTGAAAAAGAAACATGATCTTCACAGGTCGGAGACTTCTCCACAGCAGGATTAAGCTCATCGTCAAAAAGCAAATCAATGACAGATAATTCTGAGTCTATGAACAATGAAAATCAATAGGTGAGAGGAAGAAGTTTGGAGGATGAATGATAGGATGACAAAAAAAGGTTAAAAAAAGTTAGATGCTAAATACTTTCAAGTATTATGGCCTCAAGCAAAAAAGCTGAGAGATAATATAAATTTTACTATGGCAAGAAACACAGTACCAACATACACTTGTTGAATATCTATAATATGCTACTTACATTGATCAGTTGCTGTCTTACAATGGCTTGGTGCTCCATCAAAAGCAGTACTCCGGTGATCAGGAGCACTTAGTGAAACCCTATCAAGCGATTAAAATATTAATCAATATGATGAATAGTGAGAAAGTGTATGTTAAATGAAACAAATATGTGCTGATTGAAGGCTAGCCTAAAAATAATCAAGCCAGTCCATTTAGACAAATTCCCTAGTAATTGTTGTCCCATTATTCAACCCCAAAGAAGATAAGAAAATGAGAGATCTGTGAAAGGGAATAAGGGGGTGCAAGAACCAAAGAAAACCAATCACAGGTATGGATCAAACTCAAATTTTATCATTTGTTTTGATATTTATATCAGTTTGATTATTCAGTCCTGACTCCAGAGTTGTAAAAGTTCCCAAACCAAAGAAACCAAGGCAACTAACGAAGTCTTAAAATTTCAAATCTCACCAATCCAACTCCCACACACCCATAAAAGGAAGGCAAAAGACATAGTGCAGTCATCAAAAGTATTCAAGCAACCAGTGGATGCATGTATTATTGACATATGCTTCTAGATAATTGAATTTTTACCAGGGATGTCTTACTGAGTGGAGCAATGAGTTAGAAGAAGCAAGGATAATAATGCTTAAAAGAAAGCAATGCAATCATTCTCCAACCTCAAAAAGAGCCCCTTCTATTTACTAAGCTGCTTAAAGATATCTATTTGAAGGCTCAATAACAATGACATATCAAAGTTTTCACCCACTTCTTTGGTGATGGTTGACCTTGGCAGCATACAGGTGCTCCTGCTTCTGTATACATTCACCATATGCTACATGTCTCAGTTCCAATTTGCATATAAATGGAACCATTAAGACTAGACAGTTTACACAGTTGAGTAAATGTACGAAAGCTCATACTTTCTTCTTCAAACCCGCAAGCATTTACAGTAGTCTCCACTTTGGTAGATATTTTTGGCTGATTTGTTGAGACACTGCCTGGCATCCCAGAAAAGTAGTCTCCGTCATCCTTCCCTTTCATTATTGTACAATATTGAGGAAATTGGTAATTTTAGTAAACTGGGCATAATTAACAACAAAAGAAACATAAAGGCACCCAAACAAAAGAAACAAGAAGCTGCAGTATTAGCAACGTAATTTGGCAAGGAATCCTAGATTCTAATAAATCATTTCCCCACCATGTCACATGGCTAACCTTCATGAAGCCTATCAATGCGTGAAGTTTCTGAGCCTAATGACTTACTAACCAAGTTGGCATCCCTTTTCTAATACTGTGGAATCATTCCCATTCTAGTTAATTAGTAAAAATTAAAATCAGGAGAAAGAGAGCGGATAGTACTATGCAGACATGATCTATTTTCCTGAAAATCTCATGATACGAAACTTTCTCCTTTTTGTAGGCAAACAGAGCAGATTCTAACCCTCCTCTAGTTAGTGCAGTCCATGCTTCAAGTATAATCTAAACACGACAAGATTGGGAAACTACTTAACTAACCAATGTATGCCACACAATAATAGTAGTATGTTTAAACTGACATGCAAATCTCACTTTTCAAAACTAAAGCAGCAGCAACAAAACTGCTATCCAGGAAAAATATTAGACACTTACCCTTACCCTTCTGGCAGAAAGAACTGCATTCCTGTGCAGTTTTTGATAAGTTTAGCAAATTAAGAATGTCCAGAGATATATGCTCTTTGAGGATTTCTCCACCTACACCTGAGCTTTCAGTACGGTTATCTGAACCCATCATCTGAACATTTTGTTGTTGGCGCTTCCTTTGTTCAAAGTATTGCTTCTGCCTGGTAGAAATAAGGATTTCATTACAATACCGGAACACAACCAACAAATCTCAGAAGAATCACTCTTTCAAGTCTCAACCAACCAAATTCCACTGGTCTAACTATAATTAACATCTGTGTTTGTTTACCTCTTCTGTGTTGACTTCCTTGACTGAAAATTCCCATTTCAGCACAAATGCCATCATGCACCAAATAGATAGAATGATTGAATATCAGAGGAAAAAAGACACCATTTAAGTTTCTAAGTTCAAACAAGTTGCAATTCAGAAAGACGTGGCAAACCAAATATGTCTGCTACTGATAACAAACCACAAAAATCACATTTCAAATTTATGCAAAAGGCAATAGCTAGTTTCTTGTTCTTCAGAAAACCTCATGATTTTCATGACCGTGTAATCAATAATCAGAGCATGCTATCTTCTAGATCAATCCAAGCATTACATGTGATCATCTCAATCCAAAAAATTCGGCATATACTATAGAACACTGTTAAATGTTAATCCTTCAAATAATATTCAGATTCTGGTTTTCTTAAACTAATTATGAAGGATATTTCAATAGGATTGAAAGCATGTTAAAGTATACATCAAAGATCATTCAAATTTCTGCAAAACGGAGAGAGAAAAAAAAAACTCACAGCAGTGACTTTCCGCCTTGATCCTCCCATCCATTGCAACATCGTGCGGAATGCGATCTACAACCTAAATCGCAACGAAACAAAGATGCAACGTTCAAAGAAACTCGTTCAGAAATTCGATTGAAAAAGGCGTGGTTCGAGAAACAAGTAGATTAATCATCAAGGATTGTCCGAAAGTGAATTTGCAATCATAGAGAACAAAAGAAGAAGAAGAAGAATAAACCTGAAATGGCGAATTGATATATGAATGCTGAAGAAGACGTTGCTTCGGTGAAAACCGAAATTTTCAGCTCGCGGGAAGAAGCTCAACCAGCCTATATATATATTATATACTTAAAACATTTTTTCTTTCGGCTACTTTCAAATAAACTTAATTTAAAATAAATGTAATTTGAAAATAAAAAAATCAAGAATATGATTAACAACTGTGTATATTATAAAATGCTACTTAATAAATAAATAATAAAAATAATAAAATTTAAATGTCCCAATACTCTTTTTTCAATTATAAGAAAAAAAGTAAAAATATCAGTTGCTTTTTAAGTTAATCCAATTATCGTTTAAGTTCTTTAAATTTAATTTTTTAAGTTATCTCAATTTCAACAACAATTAGTTTAATTGAAATTTTTTTATCATTTAAAATTCTATCAAGTGTTGCAATAATATGTCACTTATATTAATTTTTTATAAAATATTCATCAAATTTGTAAATAGTATATATTTTTTAATTTTCTTTAAAATAATTTAAACTCATATATAATCTTTAAAATAAGATAATAAACGTCTATTTAAATAATTAATGTCTTTAGCATACTTCAATAGTTTTGTCAATTAATCTATTTCGATTTTTCAGTTAAATCTTAATATTTCATGATAATAATTTTAAAAAAATTTCAAATTAAATAATTGTACACATAATTTAATATATTTTAAAGATTCATAGTGAAAATAAATGTAACTACTTAGATGATCGAATCGAAAAAGGATAAATTGAACTATCTATGTAATCATTAAGTTAAATTTAAATAACTAAAATTGTATTTTGACAAATAATATTGGAACATTTGACTTCAAAATTATCAAACAATTACAAATAATCAAAAGATGAATCAAATCGACAAGAGAAGAGTAGTCAAAGAAAGGGGCAACAACTATATCAAACATTCATAATTAAGAGAGGGACCAAACAAATAAATAATCCAGTTAAGTGAAAAGAAATTAAAAAAAAAAAAGACAATCATAATAAATAATCACAAATCAACATAAATCAAATTGATTATTTAAGATCTAAAAACAAATCAAGAAGAGAGATAAATAATTATTGAAAAATACAATATTACCGAAAGAGTTTAGTAAAGATCAAACCAAACTAATAAAATGTTATCACAAAAGAGTCACAAAAATGAGATAACGAGAAAAGAGGATAGAATTTTCAATAGAATTAGCAATCTGTCGAATAATAAATTGATATAAAAAACTCAATATTAACTTATATTTATATAGATATATAGACTTCAAGAATAAATAATAATAGAAATTAATTGTTATGCATTCTCAGTGTAAAAGGTTTTACATTATCTAAGCATCACAACTATTCATGAAAATCACTTTAGATGTAGTTTTGGTAAAAGTCAAATATCTTTAACGATATAACAGTTATCATTGACAGTATAAATTTTTTGTATATTGACAGTGTATATAAATTAAATTCATAATAATGATAATAATAAATAATGTAAGATATAGTCCTAAAATACTCTAAGATTATAAATCAGTCCTAATTTTTTTTTTAAATATTCTAACATTTCATCTCAAAGTAAAGTTTTTTAAACTTTAAATTTATTACAAATATATCTTTAAATGAGAATCCAAACCAATAAATATTATCACCAAAAGATTAGGGATAATTTATGCATCACAATACACCATGTATATCTTTCTTTTTCATTTGATCAACTCAAAATATAAAGAAGTCGGAAATTTATAATAGTGTTTTAATAAAACTACTATAAAAAATATATAATTTATATTTTAGAACAAAAATTTCATCTATTAAATTAATAAAATTGATTTTGTGCAATGTTTTATTTAATTGATAATTCAGTCAATCATTTTAATATTTATTGATCTAATATTAACTTTGATTAAGATTTAATTAATTTTAAATTTAAAAATATTAAAATATAAAATTTTAATTAAATGCAAAATATCTTTTTAAGTTTTCGACTAAGTAAAAACGTAATTTGTTTCGGCCTCAAACGATTATTTTATAGTACACATCTTTATCTTCATACCCATGCATTAATAGCTCACTAATCTACTACGACATCCGTGTCAAATTTGATTTCTATTAAAAAAATACCAAAATGTGTCTAACTTTTTTTAATAAAAAAGGTGTATATAAATTATTCTTTTCACATTTTCAAGCAATCAGTTAAATGTCTAAATTCTAATAAACTTTTATAAGATTACTTCTCTATCAAAAAATTTAATACTATTATTATATTGATCATTTATCTAACAATACGTTCGTAATTCATATAAAACTTAATTATTTACAATTAAATCTAATAATTTCCTTCTCAAATGTGAATTTTTTACATTTTATAGTGTAGTGTCGTTATCACCAACAGACATGTAACATATTCAAAATACACATTTTGCTCTCTTATTCCACAAAAGAAGCATAACATATCATAAAAGCATTAGATATCGATGACACTTTAATCAATTTCAATACAAAAAGTTAAACAAAGATAGATCATAAGGCCAACGTGAGCAATGAAGTCATATTTGGTAAAGTTTCAACATTTTATTATTTATTGTCAAACAAGAAATGCACAACTATAAATACTCCAAACAACCACACAAAGATCTAAATCATCTAAACAATATCATCTTAGTTTCAAATTACAAATAATATAATAAGCAAGCTACACATCGTGTCAAGAAATTGAAATGGCAGATAACAACGTGGTTTTGTTGGATTTTTGGCCAAGCTCATATGCAATGAGAGTGAAAATTGCCTTGGGAGAGAAGGGAATCGCATATGAGTGTAGACAAGAAGATTTTCAAGCTAAAAGCTCTTTGCTTTTGGAGACGAACCCGATTCACAAAAAGATCCCAGTTTTAATTCATAATGGAAAACCGGTATGTGAATCGCTTAATGTCATTGAGTACATTGATGAGACTTGGAATAACAAACCTTCTCTTTTGCCCTCTGACCCTTACAAGCGTTCTCAAGCGAAGTTTTGGGGCGATTACATTGACAAAAATGTAAGTTATATTTTAAATTAGTACTCTATATTTAATCAAACTCCACAACCTTCTTATCACTATTTTTTAACTTAACCATCAAACCTTATATCCCCATGATATCTGGTTAAGTTGGAATAAGTCATTATCATCTCATTCAAATGTTCTTGTGTACTATATGTTATGTTATTATGTTCAAGGCTTCAACCCACATTATTATATCTTTTTGGTAAAAAAAGTTGTTATTTTTTTTAGAATATTTACTTATAGATAAACTATTATTGATTTTATAGATATTATAATTTATACCAGCATGATATGATCACATAATCAATAACCAATTATACAGATAATCAATAACTAAGTTCTTAATTAAATACATTTGTATAAAAGAATTTTTAGAATTTACGTTGTATAGAATTTGATACTTGTAACTCCCGTTTTTTTCAATACCAATACTTCAAGCCAATTGGCTATTACATGAGAAGACATACTATAAATATAGTATAAAGTATTATTTGTGTTTTCACAGAACATTTAGAATTTTGAAAATTGATTCACAGGTCATATTGGTTTAATTAATTTGTTGGATTCTACTTGATGTAGGTATACAGCATTAGAAGGAAGGTGTGGATAGGAAAGGGTAAAGAACAAGAAGAGGGTAAAAAGAAGTTTATAGAATGCTTGAAGACTCTAGAACAAGAGCTTGGAGATAAGCCATATTTTGGTGGAGAAGAGTTTGGGTATGTTGATGTGGCTCTTATTCCCTTCACATGTTGGTTTTACACTTACGAGACCTATGGGAAACTAAACATAGAGGAAGAGTGTCCTAAGTTTGTGACTTGGGCCAAGAGGTGTATGGAAAAGGAGAGTGTGGCAAAGTCACTCCCTCACCCTCACAATATCTATGGTTTTGCAAAGCAATATAAACAGAGACATGGACTTGAATAAAGATTGTTGTGGATTGCATTAAAAGATTGAAGTGGTATATTACAAAATATGATTTAAATGTTCATGTTTGTAAAATAAGTTTGTTGTCAACTAAAAGATGAAATAATTTATTATTGGTTGGCAGTATTAAAATTAGTTATATTTATAATACTTCAAAATTAATCTTATATGCATTCATACACCTCATCAACTACTTGAGAGAGAAAGAAATAAAGAGGATGATATGATATGTTGATAATGTGATAGAAAGAAAGATATAAAAAGTAAATGAAGTATAGAATGAGTGTATGAAAACTATGTGTGTTTATTTATTAGTATTGTGAAATTCTATGTATTTCACTTGTAAAAGTATGACAATATGTAATTGGATTTTTTTCCCTTAAAATGCGTATGAATCATTTACTTAATGTTTATAACGAATGATTACATGAAAATTGTTAGGAATGAAAAGTATTTCATGTGGTTAATCTATGTTTGAAATTTACACAATTTTGATGAAAATCATTATCACTGTTAAGTAGAAGTTGACGTTTACCATGTTTTTGTGGTTGAAACATTAAATTGATCGGTGGTACTTCGACGATATTCAAAAAAACAAATATAAATTAAATTTTATAATTCTAATATTTTTTTTTATCAAACTGACATTAATTGGATAATCATTTTAGTCGTAGTGTTGTTGTTAGAGTTTCAAAATATATTTACATTGATTCACAATAAATTATATAAAACACTTTATCACTCTAAATATTGTTATTATTGTTGTCTTTTTATTTACACATGAGACATGTTATCCAACATAATAATATCAATATTTGTCAATTGAACTAAATTTTAATAATTAAACTTCATATCTTAATCCATTGTTTTGTGAACTAATAAGATATTAATCAATATGATGAATAGTGAGAAAGTGTATGTTAAATGAAACAAATATGTGTTGGTTGAAGGCTAGCCTAAAAATAATCAAGCCAGCCCATTTAGACAAAATTCCCTAGTAATTGTTGTCGCGTTATTCAACCCCAAAGAAGATAAGAAAATGAGAGATCTGTGAAAGGGAATAAAGGGGGTGAAAGAACCAAAGAAACAGGTATGGATCAAACTCAAATTCTATCATTTGGTTTATATATATATATATATATATATATATATATATATATATATATATATATATATATCGTTTCGAATTAGTGTAAAAATAGTCTAGAATATCATTAACGGTTCTGATCCAAAATTGATTTCAGACTTAAAAAGAAAAAAATTTGAAAAGCAGAACACAAATATTTTCTTTCTGAAAAGCAAAAGCAAAAGTTGTTTGGCATTTGTCTGCCATCCGCACCAACAGACAAATGTGGCACCGAAAGCGGGAAGAATCTCATCGTTTCCTCCGCCTCATAATGCAGCACAAGCGGAATCCTTTCTCTATATAAAGAAGACTCATCTTCAAGTTCAAGGCAGAGTGAAATACAGCGAGTAAATATCTGTTAGAAATCTTGAGAGTTTCTTAAGTGTCTCCTACATTTTTGTAATCTTGTATTTTCTTTTCCGTTTTCCAAAACAAAGTTCTCATTGTAATATATATATATATATATATATATATATATATATATTGATTATTCAGTCCAGACTCCAGAGTTGTAAAAGTTCCCAAGCCAAAGAAACCAAACCAAAGCAACTAATGAAGTCTTAAAATTTCCAATCTCACCAATCCAACTCCCACACACCCATAAAAGGAAGGAAAAAGACATAGTGCAGTCATCAAAAGTATTCAAGCAACCAGTGGATGCATGTATCATTGACATATGCTTCAAGATAATTGAGAAGTAAAAATTAAAATAAGGAGAAAAAGAGTGGATAGTACTATGCAGACATGATCTATTTTCCTGAAAATCTCATGATAAGAAACTTTCTCCTTTTTGCAGGCAAACAGAGCAGATTCTAACCCTCCTCTAGTTAGTGCAGTCCATGCTTCAAGTATAATCTAATATGTGTAGTCTTTTAAGTTAATTAATTTCTTGTTGAAGTTCCTTTAATTTAATTTATTTTAATTTAGGCTTTTAAGTTATATTTTGTTTGGATTGTTGATTTTTTATCTCAATTTCAATAAAAATTTATTTAATTGAAAGTTTCTGATCATTTAAAACTCTATTAAGTGTTGCAATAATATGTCACTTATATTAATTTTTCATAAAATATTCATGAAATTTATAAATAGTATATATTTTTTATTTTTTTTACAATAATTTAAACTCAAATATAACTTTGAAAATAAGGTAATAAACGTTTATCTAGTAAATTAACGTCTTTAACATACTTTAATAGTTTGGACAATCACTTTGTTGTGATTTTTCGATTAGATCTTAATATTTCATAATAGTAATTTAAAAAAAATTAAATTTAAATGACTGAATGCATAATTTAATATATTTTAAAAATTTACAGTGCAAACAAATATAACTACTAAAATGATAGAATTAAAAAAAAAATTAAATTACCTAAATAATAATTGAGTTAAATTTAAACGGCTAAAGCTATATTTTAGCAACAACAAAATGATAAATTTAGTAGAATCTATTTTATATTCTTCTTAAATATACTTTTCATTTTAAGTGTTTATATTTTAAGACAAATTTTTTCTATAGTGTTTATAATCAAAAGATGTAGTATAATTTATAAATGAATAAGGTAAAAAATATATTTCTAAAATAAATATGTATTGTAAAAAAACTAAGTAATATTGGAACATTTGACTTCAAAATTATCAAACAATCAAAAGATGAATCAAATCAACAAGAGAAGAGCGGTCAAAGAAAGGGGCAACAACCATATCAAACATTCATAATTAAGAGAGGGACCAAACAAATAAAAAATCCAGCTGTGTGAAAAGAAATCAAAGAAAGAACAGCAATGATAATAAATAATCACAAACCCAACATAAATCAAATTGATGATTTAAGACCTTAAAACAAATCAAGAAGAAGAGAGATAAAAATCAAAGAACAATTACTGAAAAATATAATATTGTGGAAAGAGTTGGATCAAACCAACTCTAATAAAATGCTATTAGGAAATGAGATAAGGACAAAAGAGACTAGAGTTTCAATAAAATTAACATACTATTGAATAATTAATTGATATAAAAAATCAATATTAATTCATATTTACAGTGATATATGAACTTCAAAAATAAATAATAATAATACTAATAATAATAGTAATTAATTGTTATACATATCACAGTCATTCGTTGAAATAATTTTAGATGTAGTTTTGATAAAAGTCAAATATCTTTAAAGATATAATTGAGAGGCAATATACAAATTTTATATATTGACAGTGTATAGAAATTAAATTTATAATAATAAAAAAATTAAAATACTCTAAAATTATAAATCACTCCTAATTTTTGTTTAATATTCTAACAGTTCCTCTAAAAGGAAAGTTTGCTAAACTGTAGACTTATTACAAATATATCTTCAAAAGAGAATCCAAACCAACAAATATCTTTTACCAAAAGATTAGGATAATGTATGCATCACAATACACCATATATATCTCCTTTTTTTATTGGATCAACTCAAGATATAAAGAGACTGGAGATCTATAATAATATTTTAATAAAATTACTATAAAAAGTATTTATTTAAATATTTTAGAACAAAGTTTCATCTATTAAATTAATAAAATTGATTTTGTGTAATGTTATTTTTAATTAATAATTCAGTCCATTATTTTAATATTTATTGATCTAGTATTTACTTTGGTTAAGATTTAATCAGTTTTAAATTTTAAATATTAAAATATAATTTTTTAATCAAATGCAAAATATATTTTTAAGTTTTGTATTAAGTAAAAACTTAATTTGTTTCGGCCTAAAACGATTATTTTATAGTACACAACTTTATCTTCATATTCATAGCCATGCATTAGGAGTAGCTCACTATTCTACTACCACGTACCGTGTCAAATTTGATTTCTATTAAAAAAATGACTTAAATGTGTCTAGCTTTTTTTAATAATAAAAAGTGTATCTAAATTTATTCCTTTCACATTTTCAAACAATCAATTAAATGTCTAAATTTTTTAAAATATTTATGAGATTATATTTCTACCAAATATCTAAATTTATTCCTTTCACATTCTCAAACAATCAATTAAATGTCTAAATTTTTTAAAATATTTATGAGATTATATTTCTACCAAAAACTTTAAAACTATAAGTATATAAATTATTTATCCAATAAGACGCTTATAATATATATAAAACTTAATCATTCACAACTAAATTTAATAATCTCATTTTCAAATGTGAATTTTTTATATTTTATATTTGTAGTATGGTTACTACCAATGAACATGCCTCCTTGCTCCACACTGGTAACTTACTCAAAATACACCTTTTGCTCTCTTATTCCACAAAAAGAAGCATAACATAGTGTAAAATCATTAGATCTCTTATTCCATAAAAAGAAGCATAACATAGTGTAAAATCATTAGATGATGTCGATCACACTTCAATCAATTTCATTACAAAAAAGTTAAACAAAGATAGATCACAAGTCCAACATGAACACTGAAGTCATATTTGGTAAACTTTCTACCTTTTATTATTTCTTGTCAAACAAGAAATGCACAACTATAAATACTCTAAACAACCACAAAGATCTAAATCATCTAAACAATATCATCTTAGTTTCAAATTACAAATAATATAATAAGCAAGCTACACATTGTGTCAAGAAATTGAAATGGCAGAGAACAATGTGGTTTTGTTGGATTTTTGGCCAAGCTCATATGGAATGAGAGTGAAAATTGCCTTGGGAGAGAAGGGAATCTCATATGAGTGTAGACAAGAAGATTTTCAAGCTAAAAGCTCTTTGCTTTTGGAGACAAACCCAATTCACAAAATGATCCCAGTTCTAATTCATAATGGAAAACCGGTATGTGAATCACTTAATATTATTGAGTACATTGATGAGACTTGGAATCACAAACCTGCTCTTTTGTCCTCTGACCCTTACAAGCGTTCTCAAGCGAGATTTTGGGGCGATTACATTGACAAAAATGTAAGTTATATTTTAAATTACTACAATATATTTTATTTTTATTAAATTTTTCTTCAAGATTTAACACTTTTGCTTTTTCAGGGATGAATTCGAACATAGGACTTTTGTTTTTTTTAAAACAACCAATGTTATATTAATAATTGTTATAATTATGTTGAGAGTGTTAATTGAACCATTTGATCTTTTTATCACTTTGTTGTTTAACTTAACCATCAAACTTTATATCCTCGTGATATCTGGTTAAGCCGAAATAAATCTTTAGTGTCTCATCCAAATGTTCATGTGGAGTATGTGCGGGTTATCATTTTCAAGGTTTGAACCCACATTATCATATCTTGTAGTAAAAAAGTTATAAAAACTTTTTTTTTAAGAATATTTTCTTATAGATAATTTGTTCTTGATTTTATAAATATTATAAGTTATACAAGCATAAAATGGCCCAGTTAATCAATAACCAAGTTCTTAATTTCGTGAATAAATAAAAAAACAAAGTTTTTAATCAAGTGTGTTTATATAAAAGAATTTTTAAAATTTAGATTGAATTTAACTATATTCAGACAAAATCAATGGGTACGTTTGTAAATTGTCCCCTTTTATAAACTCATATGAGATTATACCTTATTAAATACGAAGCTTTTAATTAAAATATATATACAAAGAAAACTAATTCGTTAAATGGATTTAAGTGTATCTTTAAGTGTAAGTGTATTATATTGAAAAATACATATGTTGGATTTACTAAAATATATTAAACATGACACAAGTGATTTATATTTGAATTTCTTAATTTACTTAATAGTTTGATTTCTAATTTGTTTGGATAAAAAATCTTATATTTAAGAGGTCTAACATCTTAAATAAATCTCAATTAATTTGAGACATTGATCTATATAATTGCGTGTAGGATATACCTTAATTTAAATAAAAGAAATACATTAGACCACATATTGTCAAATAGTATAAAATTTGATATTAATAACTCCCGTTTTTTGACATTATTTGTGTTTTCACATGACATTTAGAATTTTGAAATGATTCACAGGGCATATTGGTTTAATTAATCTGTTAGATTCTCCTTGATGTAGGTATACAGCATTGGGAAGAAGGTGTGGATAGGCAAGGGTAAAGAACAAGAAGAGGGTAAAAAGAAGTTTATAGAATGCTTGAAGACTCTAGAACAAGAGCTTGGAGATAAGCCATATTTTGGTGGAGAGGAGTTTGGGTATGTTGATGTGGCTCTTATTCCCTTCACAAGTTGGTTTTACACTTACGAGACTTATGGAAAACTAAACATAGAGGAAGAGTGTCCTAAGCTTGTGACTTGGGCCAAGAGGTGTATGGAAATGGAGAGTGTGGCAAAGTCACTCCCTCACCCTCACAAAATCTATGGTTTTGCAAAGCAATATAAACAGAGACATGGACTTGAATAAAGATTGTTGCGGATTGCATAAAAGATTGAAGTGGTATATTATAAAATATGATTTAAATGTTTGTGTTTGTAAAATAAGTTTGTTGTCAACTAAAAGATGAAATAATTTGTTATTGGTTGATAGTATTATAACTAGTTAGATTTATAATGCTTCAAAACTAATCTTAAATGCATTCATACATTTCATGAACCACTTGATAGAAAAATAAATAAAGAGAATGATCTGATATGACGATGATGTGATAAGAAGAGGGATATAAAAGAAAAATGAAGTATTGAATGAGTGTTTAAAAATTATGTGTGAGTGTTTGTATGTGATCTATGCTTCTATGTATGTCACTTGTATGAGTATGGCAATATGTAATGGATTTTTTTTCCTTTAAAATGTGTTTGGATCCTTTACTTTATATTTATAATGAATGACTGCATGGAAATTGTTAGTTTGGAAAAGTGTTTCATGGGATGAATCTATGTTTGAAATTTACACAAAATTTTGATGAAAATCAATGTTCTTACTTTTAACTAGAAGTTGAAGTTCACTACGATTTTGTGGTTGAAACATTAATTTGATCGGTGCTACTTCAACAATATTTGAAAGAAAAATAAAAATAAACATAAATTAAGTTTTATAATTATAATATTATTTTTTTGTTTTGAAAAAATAAATTTTATAACTAATGTTTATTTATTTATTTTTAATCAAACCAACACTAATTGAATAATCATATTAGTCATATCGCAGTTGTTAGAGTTTTAAAATATTTTTACATTGATTCACGATTAAATATATAAAACACTTTACTACTCTAAATATTATAGTTATGGTTGTCTTTTTATTTACACCTAAAACATATTATTTCTTACAATATTGACTGGTTGAACTAAATCTTATGCATTAATATGATATTTGATTCCATTGTTTTGTGAACAAATAAGATTACATAAGTTATTTTATCCGCGAATTATATTATTCTTCTATTCTCAAGTTAAATCGTGAAGGGTGGGATCAATGGGATATAATAAAATGTTTGTGATAGAAAAAGTTAAGTGAGAATTTGGAATTATGGCGGTGTAAGTAACATTTGATTTTAGCTTGGGCCAAGCTTCTTAACAATTTAATAGAATAAGCCCATAAATAACCGAGCCCAAAAATTGACTTAACCTTTTTAATCGCCAACCCTAAACCCCTCTGCGCCCTCCTATAAATACCAGTATAACCACCGTTGATTCCTCACTACTCAGTTCAAACCTAATCGTTTATTTCACATGTGATACACTATCAGATATCGTTTTTTGTTTTTCTTCCTTCTTTTTTTATGCTTATTTTTTATTGACAACTAGTTTCGTAGTTTTGCGAATTCATATTCATATTTTTCAAATCTCTATTTATTCAATTTATTTGTATTATGATTTAGAAGTAAAAATGAATCCGTGCACAATAAGCCGATGCTTTGGATGAAATAATGAAGGAAGCATGGTTGTGTGCACGGAAATTAATTTCTTTAGGTCCGCATGTCTGCCCTCTCTGATCCTTGAATTGATTTGAGGGCCTGGTTAAGACCTACATTTTTTTTTAATATTTATTTTATTATTTTCCTTGTATTTTTTTTCTTTTTTTTTCTTTCTAACATGTAGATGTGATAATAACCGTATCCTATCGTGATTTTGAGTTTTTCTTTTTTATGGAATATTGATATGCAAAGTTGTTCGCCAGTTTGGGTTGTTACAATTAGCTTAATGGAAATTTTAATGGAAAACGGTATATATGGTTTTTGTTATAAAGATTTTTATTCGTAATCTTTGAATTTGTTAGTTGGAAGATTAAAACAGTTTTAACATTTGGGTTGAGTTTTGGAATTTTAACAACAATTATCTGATTTCCACTTCTCTACTTCAATTAAGAATAAATTAAAGAATTTTTATTGTTTTACTGCTTTACAATATAAAGTACCTGAATTAGCTCTAAACTAAAAGTTTTGGTCAATTCAATTGAAGGTATTTTTTTTATTAATGATCTGGGATTTGAAAATTAACTTTTGAAACCATTAATTCCTTAAATATTAATTATATTTTAGAAATAATGATTTAAGATTAAAATATGTTATAAAACATTGCCATGGAATGCTAAAAAAATATTATAAATATTATATTTGAAATGTTATAAATATTTAAAATTTATAAATATTTAAAATGGTATAAAATCAATCTTATAAATTTAAGATTTAAGTCAATGTTATAAAAATTAAATTTTAATTTTTGATGTCATAAACAAAACAATAACTTGACCAGAGAAAGACTCAAACAATACAGTAACCTGACCTTTAAGAGAAAGAAACAATGCGATCTTTCTAGTCAGGGACAAAATAAGTTTAAGTCATGGACATAGTTCGGTTCAAGTGACCTTGAATAAGTGTAAGCCACACAATGTGCATGACCTACGAACCTTCCCTCGAGTGATTTGTTGAGTGTTTTCATTACAAGTTGGTATCATTAGTATAATACATTCATTCTCAAAAGTTTTTGTCCATGACTTAGTTTGTGCATAAGTCTAAGTATTGGCCGAGCATGCCTTAGTCTGTGCATAGGTCTAAGTATTGGTTGAGACGTCCTCTTATTGATTCATCAACTTTGGGACGAATCGGCTTAGGACGACGTGCCTGATCCCTCGAGGATGGTATACCCATTTGCCTATTTTGGTAGTTCTAAAACCCTTATTAGAATAGGTACATGAAGACTACTAGTGAGTGGGGAAAGATTACAATGCTTGTTCAATAGGAATTGAATACTCGTCGTGTACCAAGGGAGCATCGGACACCACACGACATGTGATCTTCTTCCCGTTGTTGGACCCTAGCTCCAACTCAGTCATTTCTAGGGTGGACATGTTGTTAAACAAAAAACATAATTCTTTTCGGGGGCCCTCGTCAACTTCTTTGGACTCCCTAACATTGCCATCAGCCACCAAATCTCGATTTATGAAATTTAACCCAATTCCTTTTTGGTGTACGTGCTTAGAACGCTATCAGAAGGGCTTACGATGTCCTTAGGATCGACTAGCCCATGTGCAAGTGTCGTTCACATGGAACATTTTCCCTCTACGGCTTTCAAAGTTCTCATTTGAATATTTGCTACTACCACTAAGATCTGCATCGATGACCATTCCGCTTAGGCTCACGTCCCGGGTTTTACAGCGATTGTCACACCCTCTTACTCATTGTGGCTTGGCCTTTGCCCCAACAGCCGAGTATAGGTTGCCCGTCACACCCTCTTACTCATTGTGGCTTGACCTTTGCCCCAACAGCCGAGTATAGGTCGCCCGCTTTAACGCCAATCATTTTTGGGGCTAGTTAATTCGACAGGTGAGTTGTTACACACTCCTTAGTGGATTTCGACTTCCATGACCACTGTCCTGTTGTCTTAATCAACCAACACCCTTTGTGGGGTCTAGGTTAGTGCGCAGTTGGGGAGAATAACCCAATTTTCGGTTCATCCCGCATTGTCAGTTATGCTTACCAAAAATGGTCCACTTAGAGCTCTTGATTCCATGGCATGGTTCAACAAAGCAACCACACTATCCTACCTATTTAAAGTTTGAGAATAGGTCAAAGGTGTTGCGCCCCTGATGCCTCTAATCATTGGATTTGCCCGATAGAACTTGCCATCGGGCTCCAGCTATCCTGACGAAAACTTCAGAGGGAACCAACTACTAGACAATACGATCAGTCTTTCACCCCCTATACTCAAGTCAGATGAACGATTCGCACGTCAATATCGCTACGGGCGTCCACCAGAGCTTCCTCTAGCTTCGCCCCGCTCAAGCATAGTTCACCATCTTTCGGGTCCCGACATGTATTCTCTCACTTAAACCCTTTATAGAAGATCGAGGTCGGTCGGTGGTGTAACCCACAAGAGGATCCCACCAATCATCTTTCTTGTGCCTTATGAGTTTACTGTCTTGTTGACTTGCACACATGTTAGACTCCTTGGTATGTGTTTCAAGACATGTCGAATGGAGAGCCCACTAGTCGGCGCCAGGAGCGCGCAAGTGCTGGAGCACACCGTAACAATGCTCGATGTCGTCCACTATCGTGATGATGACGCCTCCATGAGCATTTCAACAACCCAGGCTTAGGCCACCGTCAAAATATTTAATTATTTAGATTATTTATAAATTATAATAAATAAATTATTTATTAATCTGATGTACTTTTTATTTATTTATATGTTATTTATAAATTCATTTTAAATTTTAAAGTTATTTATTGAATATTATAATAAATAAATTATAAAGGATAAAAAATGTTTTTGTTACTATAATAAGGGTTAAATTGAAACAAATTTCCTTTAAATTTTAAATTAAATAAATTATTTATAAATAATTATTTTAAAGATATTTATTTAAAATTATAATAAAAAAATGATAGCAAGTAAAAATTACAATAATAAAGAGAAAAAAAATGATAAACTACTTGAAATAGTTTTTAAAAAAATACTATAAAGTGGAAAATTATAAATGATTGCTATCCAACAAATCTTATATTTAATAAGCTATAAATTCTTTTTGTTTTTTCTTGTCTAACAAAACCTATGGAAGAAAATAGGAAGAGAAGCGCGGAAGAAGAAACTCAATGTTCCATTCAATATTAAGAAAGTTTAAACGATTACAGTAGTTATATGCTATATAACATTACACTTGATAATATCATTCTCTAGTATGATTGGAGAGTATTCCTTTCAAAAGAAAATTTAAATAAAAATAATAATTGAATAGTTAATGTATACATTAAATTTTCAACTAATTTTACTTATATTTAGTTATAGAGGGTTACACTTAAACAATGTCATTCAATGGAGAGAAAGAGAATGAAAAGAAAAGATAAATTATCATCTCTCTATGTGTTTGGTTGAGTTTCAATATACTTCTAAAATAAAATCAACTTAAAATTCAATTCTTTTAAAATTAATTAAATATAAAATAATACGTGATTTCAGATGATTAATCATTAGACACTATATACAATCAAACTCTTAAGTAGCCTTTACTAAGAAAATAAAAAGAATGAGTCTAAAACATTTAAAACAATACAAGATATCTTATTAGTAGGCAAGCCAAGTTCATTCTTCAACAACATTCCCATTTTTAAATAGTCCAACATTGATAAAACACACCAAAGCATCAAAGCATATGTTTTATCATCTATTCCAAAGACTAAAATGATATTGGCTTTAACACAATAGTAGAATGTTTCAATATATGCAAACTAAATTGTCCACCTTTCTCAGTAGTATCAATCTTAGACTCCCCTGGAGGAGGCAATAGCTCAAAATTTTGGACCAAACGACCCAAAGTAATGCCAATTATAGGCAAAGCAAGAATAATTCCAGGACAACTCCTTCTCCCAACACCAAAAGGTAAGAACCTAAAATCATTCCCATTAGCCTCAACTTTTGACTCTTCCTCTAAAAACCTCTCAGGCCTAAACTCCTCAGGGTTTTTCCAATGAACAGGGTTGTTAGCTAGCCACCATGCATTAACTAAGATTTTGCTTTCAGCAGGAATGTCATAACTACCAAGCTTTGCATCATGAAGGTTCATGTGTGGAACAAGGAGTGGAATTGACATTCTAAGACGAAGTGTTTCCTTGATAATAGCTTCTAGGTAAGGGAGTATGTGTGTGTCTTGTTCTGTTACTTGGTGTTTAGGGCCTAGAATTTGGTTGATTTCATCTCTGAGTTTGTTTTGGATTGAAGGGTGGTTCACTAGCTCCGCAATGGCCCATTCAATTGACCATAGAGTTGTCTCAATAGCTGCTCAACAACATAAATTTTGTATAATTAGTACATTTTAATGTAGTGAGAGCAACTTATAAATAAAGTGAGACAGTTTATATTATAAAAAATGAAAAAAAAAATTAGAATTCTCTTCTGCTATGATTTTTCATATTCTTTAAATATTAAATAATTTACAGTAAAGTAAAAAATTTATCTCTCTACATAAAAGCAGCTAAACAATCATTAAAAGTCTCTATGTTATTTCGCATCTTATTCTTGTGATATTAATTAATGGAGAAAAAAGTATTTCAATTGCTACAACTAATATCACATATAACTCTAAAGACAAATATACTAAAAGATATACAACATATTTTCTATTATTCACCAGCTTTATAAAAAATAACTAATCCCCCTAACTCTGAAAAATTGTTAAACATTTTTTCGGTGAATATGTAATAGTACTCAAGAAAAGTTATGGGAAGTTAGTCAAACATTATTTCTACAGTAAAGAAAATATATATTACTTTTGTGTAAAATATATGACTTTGTCGATTAAACTGCATTAATTAAAAATTTTAATAGTAAAATTAATTCATTTATCAAATAATATTAATTTTGTTAATAACTAATATTCCATTTGTTCCTAATTATAAGAGATAAAAAAATGAAAATTAATGAATGTTTCTATGGATGTATCTACTCTTATAGAAAAATATGAAACATTAAATATACCATTAATAATAAAAAGATATACATTTTAAATTAAAATTAAAAAATAATTTAAATAAAAAATAAATCTTAAA
>JBBPBS010000276.1:20323801-20341038 GCA_037974835.1 Cicer judaicum | reverse complement strand
TTTTTTTTGTGGCGAAAAAAGTATTTGAGTAGCCTGTCGGGAAATTGATATTTCCATTTATAATTTTTTCTGTGCATGTAGACAAGGTGTGATGAAGTTGCTGAAGCGTTGGTTGCTCAAGGATTATCTGCAGTTTCCCTTCATGGTGGTCGCAGTCAGAGTGAAAGAGAGGCTGCATTGCATGATTTTCGGAGTAGCTCCACCAGCATTTTGGTAATCTCCTCTACACTACTAGAGCACAGCACTCAAACCTTATTATTACATCATTTGTCTTCCTTTTCTTTCTTACCCTTGCAAGTTTTGTAGTTCTCTGCAATATTTTGTCTTGACTCATCACAACTGATTGCTCTGGATGGATATTTTGCAATGATGAAAACATTTTTGAAGAGTACAGTGAAGCCAGCCTTGCCTTGTTATATTCCCTATGTTTGCTATATGAAATTACTTCGTTGCATCAAATAGGGAAAAGACGTAAAAATATTGGCTTAAATTAGCGATTTTATAATCTGAATTTTCTCTTCATGCCACTTATCAATTTACTAAACTCATTAAAGTACCATGTTAGGTGTCTGTAGTGGTTGTTGTCGTTGCTGTTGGTGAGAGTTTGTTGGGTTCGGATAGTTACAAAAAATAAGGCATGTTGTGTGTGAATAGGAGGAAGGGTTGAGGAATAAAAATAAGAGGAAGAGGCATCTTGTAATCAAAGAGAGATTTGGGCCTTCGGGCTAGGGAGGAGCAGACCCTGGAAGTTCTTCAAGAATCTCAAGAATGCTTGTCTTCTTTCTTGCTGAATCCTCAAAATAGTCATACCCACTGCTCCGTGTTTTGTGCTCTAATACTAGTTGACTGAAACCATGTATTTATTTAGTAAAAAGTCGAAATATTACCTGAATACAGCTATTAACGTGAAGAACTTTGATGGTCTGCTCCCCCTTCCCTAAAAGCCCAAAGGAATATCTCTCAAATGACTTGATGCCTGTCTCTCTCGACCTTCCTTTTATTTTAAGCGATATGCCTTATTTATTCTTACTATCCCAACCCAGCTATCTACCTATCACTAACAGCGATATGCCTTATTTATTCTCTCGACCTTTGACATACCATGCACTGCATTGTCTGCATGTGTGACACATGGGCCTTTGAATTTTGATATTTCATGTTGTGAATTCCTTTTTGCTTCAGGAAATTCTAGCTATAAGTTTGGATTCTTCGCAATTTTTGCATAACTACAATAAATAAAGTCTGGAATTTTTTATCCACTGACCATATTAATTAGTGATACTGTATCATGCAGGTTGCCACCGATGTTGCATCTCGGGGCTTGGATGTCACAGGAGTGTCACATGTCATCAATCTTGATCTTCCAAAGGTATTTCTGGAAATTCTACCCCAAGCACAAGCTACCTGATTATAGAGTTTTATCTGTAATAATCTGCAAGGAAAATATTATTTGAAAAAGTATGGAGCTGCAGTTAGTGGTTTGCCATTCTGCTACTGCTCGTTGGTTGGCATCTCATTTGCCTGGCAATTTTCAATCAATTTTATTTTCCTTGAAAAATGCATACCTTAAGCTTCAGTTATGACTGCTTAAAATTATAGACCACGGAAGATTATATACACCGGATTGGAAGGACAGGACGTGCGGGGTCAACTGGCATAGCCACTTCATTTTACACTGATCGTGACATGGTACTTGTTATCCTCCTTTTCTTTAAGGCTAAAAAAAAATTTGAACTGTGCTTTTTCTCTTGATTTAATCAATATGGTTCTTTTCTTTAGTTCCTTGTGACAAATATAAGGAAAGCAATAGCTGATGCTGAATCTGGGAATGCTGTAGCATTCGCTACTGGAAAGGTACTGTTTCTGTTCTGCTTGGATATACACGGTCTATTTCCTTAAATATGAGCCTTGAATATAATTTACAGGAGTCAGACTTCAATTTTTTTCCCCCCATTTGTAATGAAAAACTACAAACAGACAATTAATTTTTTTAGAACTCTGGTTTTTGTAGTTTTAGTTGGTTGGGCTTGTACTGATTATATTATACTAGTACTTGACCTAGATTAGTATTCTAAGCAGGTGTTAAGATTTGTGCCCTAGATGCTCGGTTTCTCTAAAAACTTCCAAATTCTGGATGTTATATCAATAGTGTGCTTTGCAATTATTGGATTCTAGGTTGCCAGAAGGAAGGAGAAAGAAGCAGCAGCTGCACATAAAGAAGCAAATATTGCTTTATCTAGACACCTTGGATCAGGAGCTGCTTCAATTAACATTGAAGATAAGTATAGATTTATGATTACTGCCTCGAACATTAAAAGAGAGGGTGCAGCAGATAGTGCATGGGATGATTGATGAAGTTTCTGATGCCTCTCATATTTGACTAATGACTGTTGCTAAAGCCTACAAGGTACCATATGGTATTTTTTATCTTCTGTTTTGTATTTTCTTTGGGGGGATGAGTGGTGTTTTCATCTTGCTGCATTTCC
Organism: Cicer judaicum; assembly: GCA_037974835.1. Taxonomy (NCBI): domain Eukaryota; kingdom Viridiplantae; phylum Streptophyta; class Magnoliopsida; order Fabales; family Fabaceae; genus Cicer; species Cicer judaicum. The sequence continues at coordinate 20,338,552 of JBBPBS010000276.1, read as the reverse complement.
CCCCCGTTCCCTCTGCCCGATTTAATTGTTTCCTCGTGCATATTATTTTATGTTGTGATACTGAATACATAACTCTGGTATGTTCTGCTCTGACTTGGACTGAGTGCAGTTATAGGTCTGTTGTTTGGAAGCTGCTGGAGATGGACAAATTTCTAGTTAAGTTTGCATGTGTACGTACGTTTTCATACCATTGTTGTAGCTAGCACACTGGTTACAAGTAGCTTACTAGACACAATTTGTAGAGTTGTCATGTAGGTAATGAATCTCATGTAATCCTAGAAGCGGAAGTTTTGTTAAATTTGTGTTGCGCCATATCTTCTATTTTAGTAGGAAAATATAAAAGCTAAAGGGCAAATTCCACAGTCGCCATATTAACATTTGGAATCTTCATTTATATGCCAAAAGAAAAAATTCTTAGCTATCTAACTTTATGTTTGTTACAAATACTCTTAATTCATATATTCGTAATAACCCTCCCACTTTTCCCTTTTATTTGTGCAACATATAAGCAAATTAGTAGTGATTGTATATTGGACAAAATTTGTACATATAGTTCCTTATATTCTTCCCCTACTGTTCTTCTATCCGCAACTTGTTCCATGTTACGTTTTCTTCAAAACTTGTATATATATAGTTCCTGTTGGGGACGTTGTCGGTGACAATGACAACAATAGTTGAGTCCTAGATGGGGTTCGAGAGTGTGACAGTGGAGAAATTGTGATGACGGTGGCTACCTATTTTAAAGGGTGGCAAGCGGAGAAACTGTTTTTTATATAAATTAAAGAAAAAATAAGTGATTTATGAAAATAATTTTAATTAATATTATTTTAAAGAATATATTTTTTAAAGTTCGAAGCTGGATTTTAATTAATATTATTTTTTATAAGTTTTTCAAAAATCAATTTTTGTATTAATTTTAAAAATAAGTAATTATTTTAAAATAAAAATTGAAATAATTTAATTTAATGAATAATGTCAGCGGTGACGGTAACAGGCCGTCGAATTTCGCCGTTGAATACTATGAATCGCAGGAGGTCTGGCGTCCACTGTTGGAAACACTGCTACTATCATCCACCCTTCTATTTAATTAATAATAAATAAATAGTAATATTTAACTTATTACTTTTACTTTAAAATTAAAAATATTATAAAAATCTTTATTCCTATTAAAATACTGTGTTTTTTTAATAAAAAAATAGTATTTTCAGTAAACAAAATATACAGTTTTTTAATATAATAAATACAATTATTTTTTAGAAATTACTAAATTTTAAAAACATTGATTTTTTAAAATAATATCAAAAACAACTTTTTAAGATAATAAACAAACACAATTTTTCTATCTAAAAGAAATTGTATTTTTTTAAAAATAATAACAGACATTATAATTAATTTACCAAAATGGTTAAAAGAAAGTAATTAAATGGATACCCCATCATTGAAAATATGATTGAATGATTTTACTTTTGATGGATGAATTGAATTGAAATTTTTAAAGATTGATTATAAATGAATTAATAGATTGTTTTCATCCATGATTACTATCCAAATCAAAATCCTTCTTATTTATCCATATTTTCACCCTTAACTATTTCTTAACGCCATTTATTTGCTTTGATTCTGTATGGACAACATGGCTATCGTTGGCATTAATATTTGAGGAATTGAAATTGATTGTTGACGGTGGAGATTGGTGACTTATATTTGGAATTGAATCTGAATTTGATCTTCCAATACATGACCACAACAAATTCAGACTTAGAAAAAATTTCAACCTAAATGCAATGCAATTATGCTATTTGTAAAACTGATTTTTAATTATTTAAAATTTAACAATTGAATCTATATACCTCAATAAAATAAAAATAAGTATTATAATAATAATTATTAAAATAATTCATAACTAGATTTGAACAACATAATTTATAACTCAATTTAATGAATTATTTAATTAAATTATAACAACAAAATTGAAATTATAAATCTGTTTCCTAATGCATCATGTTACATTAAATACAAATAAAACACTAAATTCAAAATAGGACTTGCATATCATCCTTTGGTACTTGGACTAAGCATCAATCACCTTCAACTATTAATATATAAAAAATAAAAAGTGAGATAAAATCATAGCGAGTTCTGAAAATAAAGGGAATTGTGGTTTTAAAATATTTCTTTCACACATATGCATAACAACATGAAATGTAATGCATTGAACTTGAGATATTTTGCATATGATCTGATTAATGAGAATGTATTGAACTTGAGATATTTTGCATGCAATGCATTTTTTATGTCATGTATACAATGCATCATTCATCCACAACATTTTTATAAACAACTTAGCAATATACTCAAATTCAAGTTGGAATTAAATCCTAAGTCCCTAATCAGAAGTTGGAACTAGAGACAGATTTAGTCATAGGCTGAACTCTTGACCAGAGGCAACACATTGTGGAGTAACATATCAGAGGAATCGTGAATAGAGGTGGATTCAGAGTCAACATGATCACATGATACATGAATCAAGAGCACTGTGATGATAGGTAGATTATGACCAAATGGTACATTGACCAGAGACAGTGTGGTCACAAGATACATGGACTAGAGACATCGTGGTCAGAGGATATATGGACTAGAGACAACATGGTCGGAGGAAGAATCATATAATATGTGTCTAGAGGAAGAATCAAATGATATGTGTCCCAAGGAAGAATAAGAGGAACAAACGAAATGGGAAACAACAAAAGGAGAAACCAGAGACATAAATACTCAAAATTGAGAAATAACATTAAAGACAACATGTCCGAAAATGTTAGTTAATCATTAGAGGCAGAATGCCCAAAATCATGAGTTATGAACTAGAGAGAACAATATAAAAAGAATTATCAGAGGTAAAAGTATTTAGGTTTTTTCAACAACAACCAGAAGCAAAAACTCCAAAGTTATAGAATGATATCCATAGGCAAATTTACATCGAAGAGGGTAATAAAGCATCCAAAGCATGCGCAGTTGCCTTCAGTAACATGATTTGCTCATCGAATTACAATCCTTTTCTCAAAATTTGGAGATTTCCTAAATTGGTAATACAACCAACATACAACATGCATGAAAATTTAAAATTATTTTGTTGCATATTCAAAACACCTATATGCTAAAAATTTTGTTGTTCTCACACATCTAAGTTCTTCTAACCTGTAAAATCTCTAAAATAATTTCTGACAAGAAATAAATGATTTATGTGAAAAAACCCTCATAATCCTCATGCTAAAATAAGTTAATGTAACAAAACTCACATCTTTCAAAATTCTCATCAGTTGAAGAAAGAGTTGTCCCAAAAGTTTGATGTAGCTAAATATCACTAGAAGGGGGGTTGAATAGGGATTTTGCTGTTTAAAAAAATTTCTAAGTGTTTTTAAAAACTATCCTCTCGTTGAGGATGGCTAGCTTGAGGATGGGATTCTTCAAATCGTTAGATCTAAGTTGAGCAAAAAAGTAGGAGTAGAGTAAGAGAGACACACACACAGTTTTATATTGGTTCACCCAAAGATGGCTACGTCCAGTTCTCACACCCTTGTGAGATTTCACTAACTTTCAAACAGATCGATCCTCAACCCGAGGATGATTACAAACCGTGTATTCTTTAGCTTCACCAAGCTTACAATCAATTTCCGAATATTTCCAAGTGTAACTCACAAGGAAATTACAAAGTGATTTGAGAGTGATTGATACTTAATATTTTCTCACAAGATTTACAAAGATATAGTGTAGGATCAAAGAAAGTAAGAAGTGATGGTGTTTTGCTCTTGATTAGCTATAAGATCCTTGATCTTTTTATACAAGTGTGTTGTGTGTTGATGAAGATCAGCTTGCTGTGATTTATAGAGGTCTTGTGATGTTCATTTCATAAGCCAAACCTTTTATGACCGTTGGAAAATCCATTTGAGAAATGCCAAGGTTTTTCTTCATAATTACGAAAATGCCATTCAGCTCATTTGATATATGCATTCCATGTTCTAGTACGAGGTAGCTGTTTTCTTGGCATTTGGGGACACGTGCTGTCCTATTCTCTTCCCTTTCTTTAAGGTTTGAATATTGTGTGTAGTCATTTTCCTTCTCTTTCTTCAATGCCTTGATAAAACTTCACATGTGAGCTTTTTCTCTTTCCTCCATTTAATGCCTTGTAAGAACATGTGATGTTCTTTTCATTCCTTTCTTCAAGACTTTGTGAAGGCTTCACGTGAAGGCTTTTTCTTCTTTCCTTGCCTTAAGACATGTGATCAATTTGTTTAGGACATGTTTGTTGTTGCCTTTTTGAATATTTGAATTTATAATCCTTTTGTATCACATAAAGGTACATGTAGCCTTTTGTCTAAGAAGCCTAAGATATGATGTGTTGCTTTCATAAAGTGTTGGGATGCATTTCAAAATGTTGACTATAGGCACATGCTACTATCATCATTCCTCGTACCTTTCTTTTGCATTCTTGCTACTTTTCTTCAAAAGCCTTTCTTTGATTATTTTTAATAGTATTTTGCCTTTATTAAATGAATCAAACAATTCATTCTTTAATACTATTCGGCCCTTGTTGAATGAATTCAAATAATTCATTCTATAGTACTATTATGCCCTTGTTTAATGAATTCAAAAAAAAAAACGCGAGGATATAGAACTGTAGCTCGTGAGGCCATCCTCGGCACTTTCATGCTTAGCATGTAACTCAGAATTTTCTTCTTTTTTCTTAATGAATGATAACATGTTTTCTTATATGAATACACTCAAACACACAAATTAGTCATTAAACACAATCATAATCTTTTAATTAATTTTGTTATCATTAAAACCAATTAAGAGAGATTTTGTCTCAACAAAGTTTTAGTTCGTCTTCAAGTTGTGTCATTTATTTTAGCTCAAAATTATCCTTTTTGTTGATTTATTCCTTTTCTACTTCACGGATTTGTTTGATTATCGAAGCTTGAGAAGTTGAATCTAACATGCAAGGTTGTTGGGCATGTCTAATGGTGTTAAGTAAACTGACATTTTTGGAGATTTTAGAAAAAAAATGATAATCTGAGGCTTTGAGGGAGATGATGAACAATAAAAATTATGTTATCCTTCAAACTGGTTACGAGAAGGAAAAGAAAAAAATGAGAGAATAATTGAATATTTTACCCGAAAAGAATAAAAAATGAGAAAAAAAGAAGGAAATTCTCCTTTTTGATCTTTGGACATTCCCTATATTATCTTTTTTTTCACATCAATTTTAATTAAAAAATTTTAATCCTAAATTAATATATTAACATTTCTAAATTTTTTATTTTAATAGATTTTAATTAAATGAGTTGTTACACTTTTTCTCATCTTGTGTGAACATGCATTTTTAAGAATGTGTTGCAGAATATATTAAGCAATTGAATGGTGGCCAAACTAAGATCATCTTTAACAATGAACTCATTAGATAGAATCCACTATGCCACATCATCTTGAAACAACTCATCCATTTTTTAATCCAACGGTGATCGCAACACGAATTCATTTAATAAGACCCATGATTTAACTCTTAAAGAACCATATTAAGTCTCACAACTTTAATTTATATATTAATATTTTATTTATATTTAAATTTATTATAACTTCAAATATTAATTTTAACATTTCAATTATTATTATTATACATTATTTTAATTTTAATTTAAAATAAAATTGAACTTCAATTTTTATAACTAATAAAAATTAAATGTTAAATACATGACATAAATAATTTAAAATAATAAAAAAATGGATAAAAAGGTTAAGGGTCGTAAATTTATTGTTATTAATAAATAAATAAAAAATGTAACGATTATCAATTTATTATTATTAAATAATTATGAAAGTATCGTGCATTCCTCAGAGAACCGTAATAACAGTTTGAAACAAATCCAACAATGAACTCTTCAAACACTGAATTTTACTTAACTACACATTGACGGAAGAACGTATTTAGCTATCGTTGGAGATACTTCAGGTGTATCCAAATCCTATGTGAAGTTAAAACTATTCTATATGAAAACAATTGGAATAGAATAAGGGATGTGTAAGTTTTGTTCTTCAATTTTTCTATATTGTAAGTAAATAAATATATATAAAAGATATAAATTAAAGATTAAATTTATATATATATATATATATATATATATATATATATTTATAGTGTAAATTTTTTTATACTGTCAATCAATCATAATTATTAAATTATTAAAAATATTTTATTTATAAAATCACAAATATAAACGATAAAAATGTGACTTTTCGACACCATAAGACTTTTACATTGATAATATATTAAAATATTAAACTCAGTCTATTATAATATATTAAAATCGATTCCCAAATCATTCATTTGACACCTAATCATATATTATACCATATAATTTTATTTGTGCCACCTCACTTCTCTTTCTATTATTTATATACTACACAATTTTATTTCATCAACAAAAAAATTCAACAATAAAAAAACATTAATAATAACTCATAATGCAATAAATGTTTATCTATTATCTATTTATCATTTATTAAATGTTAGTTTATTCCGTAATCATTTCTAATGTAAGTGCATGTATCTTTTTAATTTTTTCTTGGTTGAACCAAGATTCAAGGAGACACGTACTCTAATCTCGAGACATGAACCATTGTTTATGTTAACTTTCTATCCAATTTGAGTATAACAAAATTGTTTTTGTGGTGTTTGATGAAATGCAACTGATTTTTATATTCATTTTGAGTAACTGAATTTGGTATATTTTTCTCCTTCATGATCATCTTTTTCTTCCACAAGGTATTGCTATCTACTGGAAATGCATGTTCCATTTTATGCCTAATATTTAGTTACATAATTTGTATGTTATCTTTCATTTATAATATCAAAATAATTTTAAAAAAATCTAATTTATTTAATTTGTGTCGTTATCAATTAATGTTCCATTCAACAAATCATACGTTTTGTCTCATTTCAATAACTTCTTATTAGGTTATTTGCACTTATTTTTTAAACCATAAGGTCTTGATAGTTCCTAATTTCCATGAGTAGATCTATTGTCACAATGCATTTGTTTTAGCACAATAAATCAACTTAACAATAGTTGGAATATACACAATTCTTGGAAAATTAAAGTTTCCACAATAATTAAGAAATAATAATGACAACACATTTGTCTACAACCTCATTTGCCATTTTTTTTTTGTCTCAAATTATTTATTATTTTACAATATCAACACAACATTAATTACTTTTTTTTTCACCAGTAAATGAAACATTTTATCATTAAAATCAAATCAACTAATCATTTTTTAAAGAATTGTACACACTTCAAATGAGATATTTAAAATAAGACGGAGGAAATACTTATGTTGAAGAGTGATGTTGTTTTTCACACTAATACAATGAAAGAAAAGTATCTTCCAGATTTCATAATTATTTTATTTTAAACGCACATATTTTTATAATTAAATTTAATTAATATCTTTTTTAAGTTGCACTTATGTTATACATTTGTTTTAATTCAAACTTTTTTCCTTTAAAATAGCATATTGTGGTAGAAAGAAAAATAATTACTACTATCAATTTAAAGGAGACTTATAAATTATATATATCATATAATTTTTAATAATTACTAATTTTTTGAAAATAAATCTTAAGACACTCGCGCAACGCGAAAGTCACAAGACAAGTGAACTGTGTATATAATTCTCAACCATTTGGTGTTTTTTACTGACTAAATGATATAAGTTTAATAAATTTTAAGTACTCATAAAAAAACAATAAATAAACATACAAAAGAAAAAAAAAATATATCAACATATTAATAATATAAAAATAAAATTATTTAAATAAAATATATATAAACAATAAAAATTTGATGTGGAGAAATTAAAAATGAGAAGAAAACTTACGTGATAAAAATTTATATTAAAGTCTATTAGAAGGAGAAAAATGATTACAATTAACTGCATGAAATAGATGTAATAAGGAGAAAACCCTAGAAAAAATTGATGGAGGAAAGTTTTGGATTTTTCAAAAAAGGATAAGGTAAGTTCGGTGTTTTTAAAATTTATGACATATTTCTCTCTCATTTATCGCAAAGAGCGAATATGAGAAGCGACTATTTTTAGTTTTTTTATTTTTAATTAAAAAAATAATTTTTTTAATAAAATGATTTTTTAAAAATTTGAATGAACATTGTTCAAACCAAAAAATAATTTTTAATTTAAAAATAGATTTTTTTATAAAAAAAAAAAAAAATCTGAAACAAACGCAGCTAATGAGGTGGCAGAATAGAAAATGAAAAGTAGTTTAAATTTTCAGAAATGTCAATACTTTCAAACTAAAAAGTAAAAAAACCTCGTGTGAAGGCTACATAGTTTGTTTAAGTATATAACATAACATACATGTTGGATATATGTATATATATATATATCACTTTTTGATTTTAGTTCCTATAAGTTTTTTTGTTTAGATTTTAGTGGTTGTAAAATTATAAACGATTGTCACTAACGTCAAATGAACATTATAGAAAAGAGATGTCAAATAGCTGTGACACGTCACCCTATAAATGTACACCAACACATCAACTTTTATGACATATTAAAAATTAAAATCTTTTATATTATTAATTAATAAATTTATTTTTTTAATCATTTAATAATTAGTGTTATTTTGTAAAAAAAATATGAATAGAAATTAAAATAGGCATTTGGGGGTATTTGGAAAATTCGTCTTTTAATATGTCATAAATCATGTAACTCTTCTCTTCTTGACTCTATCCATTAACGTCTCTCTACTTTCAATTATAGACCACATAAATGTGGTAGGAGGAGAAAGTCAATGATACTGCTAGAGTGAGGGAAAAACTAAGTTTAAGAGCCACATGTGTGGAGCGTTGGTACTAACATCATCTCTTCTCTATCAAGCATTCTTGTAACACTCCAACTAGAAGGTGTATTTTTAAAGCCAATTATATGTTTGTGGTAAGGAAATAAAAGTAGAGAGACGTCAATGAATAAGGTAAATAAGAGAAGAGTTCTATGAATTATGACAGAGAAGAAGACATATTTTTTAAAAACTCTTCTTTTAATTTCTATTCATTTTTTATATAAAATAACATTAATTATTAAATGATAAATAAATAAATTTATTAGTTCATAAAATAAAACGTTTTAATTTTTAATATATTATAAAATATATGTGTTGATGTGCGTTTATAGAGCCAGATGTCCACAACTGTTTCATTTTTTTGTAACATAGATGTTATGGACCAATGACCAAAATTGTCTTTGATTTTATAAGAACAAAGTCAAAAAAAAAAAATTACAGAGACTAAAATTAAATGTGGTATTTTTATAAGAACCAATGACATATTTATACCTTTAAATAATTAAAATGATAGTATAAAAAATATATTATTAGGATTTTTGTTTTTTTTTAAAGGAGTTGGTTTAAGATTTTTTATTTCTTTTTAAAATCATCCGTGTAAATTATTTTTATTATCTCTTTGTATTTAAATAAATGGTTTTTCAAACAATTTAATTTTTTTTCTTCTTTGTATTTTATATATGATTTTGTCGTTTAAGTGTAACATTGATTTGTTCGTTATTATAGTGTAGCATTTTTTATATTTTTCGTTTTTGTTCGGTATTCACAAAGACAAAATACTAATTTTGTCAATAATGTATGTTGATTAAGGGGTTTATGAAAACTATCATCAAATTCAATGTCTTTATATGTGTTTTGTCAACATATAATTGAATTGATTATGTCAAAGTTCACCTATAATTAATGTGGGAACACCAACAAATAGTTTTCATATCAATAATTGACATAACCATATGTCGTCGAACACGTTAAGTTGTTATGATTGCAATTTTGATTACTTCACATTAATTTATGGAATATTTACATGTACTGTTAGTACATTTCTTTCTTTCTTTCTCATATATTTGATCTCAATATGTATTATTTTTATTTTAGCATTTCTATAAAGTTTACTATTTCACTCAACAAAACAAAGATGTTACTGTAAAGGGATGCAAATAACATTTATAATTAGGAGCGACTTTTTTCAATAAAAAAACAAAGGTGTTTGTTTTTGTATAAGGGGTGCAAATAACACATATAATTAGTAACTTTCTTTTTATAGTAGTGACTTGATGGGAGTTAGTAATTGATCAACGTTAAAACAAAAAATAGTTTTGTCTCTTTCATAAGCCATAAGGTATAAGGTATGTTATTTATTGTATTTTGATGTGAGATTCATATATTCTATAAGTCATTGTAATTAATACGATCCTTTATGTTATTAAAATAATAGTGATAAGTTATTAAAATATAAAAATTTATTTGACATCCTCTCTCTCTATCCTCTTAATTCTCAGTGTTCTCTATTATGTGACTTTCTCTCGTCTCCCCTTCTCATTCCTCTCGTTGTGGCTGTCGACCAACCTCCATACGACATTGTTATCTTTCGTCTCTCCCTCTCAACTCATTTCTCTATTTTTGCATCTAACTCAGACTCTCTCTTCTCGCATCTCCATTTTGCAATCTCCCCCTCTACAACCAGCGCTGCTACTGACCGTCTCTTTATGCTTCTCCGTCTTATGTAATAGTCGTAGCGGCCAGCCGCCAGCGCCTTTTGGTCTTGGTCTTTTTACTATCTCAATCTTTTTCTTATATTTTCCATGTTCTTACTCTTTTCCTTTTCTACTATTTATTAATTGTAAATTGTTTAGTTTAAGATTGTGAACTAGTAGTAGTGTATGAATTATATTTGTGAATTGTGAACGGTTTTAGTGTGAATTGTGAACGGTCTTAGTGTGAATTAAGATTGTTAATTGAATTGTGACTTCGTGATTGTGAATTGTTAACTGTTTTTCTGATTAGTGTAGTGTGAATGTAAGATTGTAAATATGTGAATTGTTTTATTTTGTGAAGGTGAGTTGTAACCTTGAGAATTGTGAACTACTTGTCTAAATATGTTGTGTAATTAATTTGTATATTTTTTAGAAGTGATGCGATATTTAAACATAAGAAAATTGATGTAGTTTTCAAGAAGAAAGTTTCCGACAAAGATAAAAATTGTATACATTTTATTTGATTGAATTGTGTAAATTATAATATTTTTGTGAATTGAAGTTCCAACTTTTTCATCTTGTCAATTATATATGAATTGTGTGAAGATCTAAAAAAATTATATGAACTTTATCAATCCCCACCAATATTTTGTATAAGATTCACCACAGTTTCTATCCCCAATGATATCTATTAAGTAGCTTATGGTGGTTGCGCAGCAGCAGTTTAATGAGCAGTTCGATGAAACATGGCTTAATCATGGATTGACGGTAGTGTTGAATTTGAAATCTTCATAAACTCATTTTTTTTGTTATATATATATATATATATATATATATATTCTCTTGAAATTTATATATTAAAATGTTTTTTTTATTGTCTTTCGAATATTGCATTTTTGTTTTGCGGATGTCGCATCCTAATATGTGATTATCTTTAATCTTTTAATTTTTTTTATTTTTTAACCTTCTATTGCAAAAAAAAAGAAATTAGATAGTCGCATGTCAGAGATAAAGGACATTTTAGTGTCTAAAGTTTAATGTAAATTGTATTAATTAGTTTTTTCAAAAAATGGGATATACATGCAAAAGTTCCAAACTTTGCATAACTTCCCAAAATAAAAAATAAAAAAATGATTCTACCTCCTATTTTAAAATGAGATTTTCACTTTCATAAAATCAATTAGCTTGAGCAATAAAAATGTAATGAGTCAAATTCAATAGCAAATTTGAAAACAAAGAGGCACTTGTTATAGACAAAGGTATCTTTTTCTCAAACATTTTAGAAGTTTTATTTTAATCTTAAAAATTATATCATAATAAAAACAATATTAAAATTTAAAAAAAGAATTGTTATTTGTATTATAAATAACATCAATAACATAAAAAAAAACTTGGAAATAACATCAATAACATTGAAACTGTAATTTTATTTTTCTTAACTAAATTTGTGTCAAAAAACATGAATCCTTTTTATTGTTCTGAATTATGGGTCTTTTTAATTTTTAAACCCTACAGTGTATAGCGAATTTTTTATCTCTAAGTAGAATTTTTTAGACCCTATAATACTCTTAAAATAAAAAATAACCAAAAATTGGGTCTTATGCAGTTGGTCTGCTTGCACAGTCCATTATCGGCCCTGCTTCCTTACAAAACCAGAAACACATCACAAATATTTGAGTTCAAAAAACACTATCAAAAATATTTACATGTCATCTACAAATGAGGTCATTAGCAAGAATTGAACTCACAACTTTACAAGTATAGGTCAATTTCTTACATACTTAACTTAGACTAATTTAGTTGTTTATGTTGATTGATTGAACATCCCATTACCATCATAAACACCGTGCAAGCTATTTTAAAGTGCCGTTTCTTTATTTGTCCTTTACTATGACTGTGATTTTCTGAATACATTATTTTTATCATAAATTTGTTATAGCATGAAACGAAATTTACATGTATAAATTTTTTAATAAACTTTCGCTATATGAATTTAGTCATTTTTTTACATGAAAAAAAAAAACTAACTTTATATGACAAAGGTTTATGATAAATAAAACTAATTATACTACCTCATATATAAATAAAAAGAAAAACTATAACACTTCTATGTTTAAAAAAATATGTTCATAAAACCTTTTACATCTGGATTAAGTTGTATGAACTGGGCTGATAAAATTTTAGCACTCTATGTCTTAGATTTAGTTGTTGTTTTTAATATAATCTTTTAACTTATATTGGTCTAATTAGGGGCAGCTGCCCCACTTGCAATTTTATTTTGGTGTTAGCCATTGAATAACTTTTTTTTCTACTTAAAGTTAAGTATCATCCCCATTTAAAAATGATTAAATAAATGTATTTGTGAAAAATTAAATATATAATGGTGTGAGAGATAAATTATCGAGTATTTTTTAATAAGATTCATAGAGAAATATATTTTTAATAGTGTTGAAAATGATAAAATAAAAACAATTTTAAAATATAAAAACATAAAGAGAGAAATTATAATTTGTAGATGTTGATGTATTTTCAAATTTTTGAATATATATTGATATAATTTTGTAATCTCTAAATTTTAACTTAATGATTTACTTAATGGTATTGATACAATCATATTTTATATACAAGATTATATTAATTTATAAACTTGTCTCCACTAATTAAAATTTATGAATCTCTTTGTGACAAAAATTATTCCAATTAAATTTGAATTCAGATTTTTTTTTAATAATTTTTTTTAATTGAATTTCATTAATCATTTGAATTTAATCACTTGTTTGAATATGATCTTATTAAAAACGATAAACAAATTGTTCAAAATATTCTTTTTTTATAAGTATTTTGCATACAATACTAAAGTGTTTCATTGGACAAGAAAAATACATCCGAAGAGTTGTTGTTTTTTTGACAAAAAAGGTTAAGAGTTATTCTCTGCGGATTTATATTTTTTTAGGAAAGGGAAATTTTTTATTGTGGCACTAGTGATCGAATTTCAATTGTTTAAAAGGAAATTTGAACACGATATTTTGAGGTGACAACAATAAATTATACCACATTTAATTTATATACTTTGACATAAATAAAATATTTTTACATGTTCAATATAGATTTTATTGGAAATATTTTAGGAACTAACTTAAATGACACTATAGCATTCGACTAGATGCATGTGTAGAATAGAATATAAAGATTAATATCGTCTATTTAATAGTAAAATTTATAAATAAATAAAAAATAATAACAAATTTCTTAAAGATACATATTAAAAAATCAAATATAAAAATTTTACAAATTTTAAAAAGTTTAAAAATTGATCTGCTCTATAATAAAATTTAGTGTGGGATTTCTTAACCAATATTCTAAAATACACATTAACAAAACCCAAAATTTGTTAATATTTAATGTGTCCTTTATGTTCACACATTACAATTTCTTGAGACGTACAATAAAAATTATACCACATCACCAACAATATGATATGATGTGACGAACTCTATAATAGATTATTTTTTTATTCTTGATTGTACCATTTTCTTGTCTATCTCTATCTATGATTGAAAACAAACAATATAAAAAAACATAACCCCATACGATTTGTTATATAAACAACCCCTATTACATCTTTATATTATACATATTGAGACCTATTTTGAAGAATATTTTAATTGGCGTCACTCAACCAATTCATTGTTGCCACATTATCATTAAATAAATATTTTTACCACTTTCGTCTTTCTCTTTTTACCTCTTTAATTCAATTTTAAATTAAAAAAAAAATTAAAATCTCACTTTCACACCTCTAAAAGACATTTTCTCGCTTATCCTATATTATTACCGTAAAAAATTCCAACTTTTCATGTGTATTTTTAGAAATCGTTATTGGTTACCAAATATTTATTTATGTGAATCTAATAATTATGATTAATGGACTGTATTAAAAAAATATTTACACTAAAAATGTATATAAATTTTGAGTATGTTTAAATTCAATATGTAAAATGAAAAACAATTAAGTTAAGCAACAAACATCATTTTTCATAATAAAGAAAATTTGGAGTGAAAATCATTTGTATTTAATCATAAATTTATCAACTTTTTACATTCTCCTATTTCTTCTTCATATATATAAATTTACAAAAAATA
>JBBPBS010000276.1:20292198-20323340 GCA_037974835.1 Cicer judaicum | reverse complement strand
TATTTATCATTTCTTCAATATAATGCAAATTTCATCAAATTCATAACTCAAATTTTCAAATAAATTCTTATTTTCATTATTTATTTGATAAATTTTATGTTGTTGGAGATAGAAATATAAGTTTATTTAAATATTTAAGTTATGCGTTTGATAAATATTTGAATTTTCTTGAAATTGATATAGAATTTTATGGGTTTTGTTTTGATAAATTTTGTAAGTTTTTCTAAATAAATGATAACATTATTGACATTTTAAGATATAAATGATCAAATTGTTACTTGAAATTAAATAAAATGCTAAATCGAAAAGAAAAAAAATATAAATGACTGAAGTGTTACTGAGATTAAATTAAAGAACCGCATGAGCAATTATATCAAAATAATATTATAATGCATTAAAAAAATATCATGAGTTCATACCTCTTGACTTAGTTATATATTTACTGATAATGATATTGAAATATAAGATTTGATATAAAATGAAATATAAATACAATATTTAGTATTTTATAAAAAAAATAAAACATAGCTATTATTGTATTTTAAATAGTATTGTATTTGTGTAAAATTTTATTTTTCAATAATACTACTCTATATTTATCTATATAAATACACTCATACTCGATGAAACTCAATTCACAAATCAATAACCTCCTTAAAGCTGAGGTTTGAGGCAGAACAAACCAAATGACTTCTCATCATATCCAATATTTCATCACCGTTTTCTTAACAGCCACAACATTTGTCACATTAATTCATTCTCATTCCCATGCACAACTAACTTCTGATTTTTACGATGATGTTTGTCCTGAAGCATTGCCAATCATTCACTCCATTCTTCAAAAATTGATGTCCAATAAACCACGCATGGGAGCACATTTACTGCGCTTGCATTTCCATGACTGTTTTGTAAATGTATAGTTACACACATTTCTTCATAAGTCTTTCATCATATATTATTCTATAATCTGTTGATTAATTTTGCTATAATTAATTTACATAGGGGTGTGATGGATCGGTTCTGTTGGATGATAGTCCTACCTTCATAGGTGAAAAGAGTGCCATCGCAAATATTGATTCTCTTAGAGGCTATCGGATGATTGATAATCTTAAAGAAGCTGTTGACAAAGCTTGTAATCGCTCTGTCGTATCATGTGCAGATATATTGGCCATAGCTGCTCGTGACTCTGTCTCCATTGTAAGAATTATATATTAACTTAATTGTAGTTTTAGTTTCGCCATTTAAATTAAATTAGTAAAATAGTCTTTTATTTTATTTCTCTCTAGTTTGGGTCTTTAAACAGAAGTTTGGTCTAAAACTTAATGAAATTTCATTTTTTTTTAGCCATACCACACCATTTATTATCATAAATTTCATGTACAATTGTTGCATAAAAATAAACGCATAAAAATGACATTTTATCAAGTTTTAGACCAAAATTCTGTTTGGGAACTAAAACTGAGGAGATATAAAATGAAGAGACTATTTTCGTGATTCATCTAAAATAGAGGACTAAAACTGCAATTAACCCTTATATATTTATGCATTCTCTTATCTATCTTTATTACTTAATTGCTTTAAAAAATGTATTTTTTGTTTTTGTTGCAAAGTTGGGTGGTCCAAACTATTGGTACAAAGTGCTACTAGGAAGAAGAGATGCTAAAACTGCTTCAAAGAAAGATGCTGATCTTAATCTTCCTAGAGAATTTTTCAATTACTCTCAACTTGTTTCTAATTTTAAGTCTAAAGGGCTAAACCTTAAAGATCTTGTAGCTTTATCTGGTGCACACACTATTGGATTAGCTAGATGTACTAGCTTTAAGGACAGGATCTACAATGACACCAACATAGACCCCAATTTTGCAATTTCCTTACAAAGGATATGTCCTATAAATGGTGGTGATAACAATTTGGAATATCCATTGGATAATGTTACATCCAAAAAATTTGACAATTCATATTACATGAATTTAATTAATAAAGAAGGTCTTCTCCATTCTGATCAACAACTCTTTAAGGGAGATGGTAGTCAAAGTGATAAGTTGGTGAGACTTTATAGTAGAGATCCAGATGCTTTTGCAAGAGATTTTAAAGCTTCCGTGATTAAAATGGGTAACATTGAGCCTCTTACTGGAATCTTTGGAGAGATTAGAACCAATTGTAGTAAAGTCAATTGATATATTCTCTCTATCCTATTTTATAAGCACAATTTGTATATTTGATATGTATATTAAAAAAAATGTAAACAATGTACTTGATGTCTATTTTATGGAAGATGATAAAATTTACATGCAATTGCAACAGAAAACCAACTTTCAACTCATCAAAAAGATTGAGAATACAATTATCTCAAATTTTCTAGTCCACAAACCTAGACAATTTATTCAGTCTATGGACTCTCTCCTCAAGAAAAGTTTATCATGGAGAGTTAACTAACAAAACTGAATGACACTTAGAATCAAAATATGGAAAACAAGCCAAGTGATCAATCAAACCATGGTTACCACTTCTATGTTCTACTTTCTCATGACCTTTGGTTATTTACATTATTTCATCCAAAGCATAAGAAATACATCTCAGACATAAAAAACAGGTTAAGAAAATGGAAAGAGAAATTATACTAGTAAATGTACAAGACGACATACATGGTCGTTTTAAGTTTCATTTTGCAACTGTAATTGCAGCAGCAACATAAAGGTTTTTGAGGTCCCTCCAACTGCACCGGCTGCATTTTACCATAATATAAGTGTTTGCAGCATAACTGCAACCGCAATTTAAAACTATTCATTATGATGTCAAAATTGACGACCTTTTGTTGTCTATGAAAGCTTGTCTAAGCACATTATATCCATTTCTATAGTGCTCAAGTGAGAAGCATAATTGCCTTATAGCCTCACGTTTCTCTTCAGCTCCTTCTAGTATCTCAGTCTTTTGCCTCTCAATCTCATCCTCTAATTCCTTAACTCTAGATTCTAGTTCCACAACATGTCTTAGTGCTTCTTCCATTCCACTACTCATTTTCATATGTTCCATATGTAAGTGATCCAATTGCATGTTCATGTTTTCAACTTCATCATGGAAATCATCAAGTCTCATGTTAAGATCTTCTATATTGTTCTTTTTGTCCTGAATATCTTTCTTCAATATCTCAATTTCACATTTGAGTCTCTCTTCCATATCACTTTTTTCATACTGAAATTCTTTAATCTTATCTTCCAAATGAGTTTTTTGCATCAATAGTTTCAACACTTCAGTCTTTAATTGTGCTTTCTGAAAGAAACTTTTTTGTTCTGTATCAGATAAAACAACTTTGAAATCATTTATCTCATGCTCTCTATCTGCTAGACTCGTTTTCAACCTTGATACTCTTTCTTGAAGTTTATTATTATCTCTCTTCTCAGAATTGGATTTCATTTTCCATGTAGAACTTTCCTTGAGAGCCAAGTTAAGTTCATTCTGCAAATTCTGAATACTTTCCTTGTGAGCCAAGTTACTTGCCTCAAATTTCAATGAAGCAATTTGCATATCTGAATCCTCAACTTTTTCTTTTACCATCTTAATATCTTCTTCTGATGATGATAATAATTCATTAGTATCATCATCATGCAAATGTGTAGATTCCAATGACTTATATTTTTCAACCTCAATTTTCATTTTTTGAATTTCCTCTTCAGAAAGCCTCAACTTTTCATTCAAATTCCTCAATTCTTGTTCATATGCATTGTTTTTAGAACCAAAATCTTCACCATGTTCTTGTTCATAAATGAAAAGCTTTTCTTTCACCTCACGTAACTCAATTTCCAATTCACCAACCTTTTTATTCAAACCATTATCACTTGAATTCACGAAAAAACCAGAACAACTATTATTAGATGAAGCATCATCAAATTCATCATCAGAATCTGTCATCAAAGTAGAAGATCCATCACCATCTTTTTGACATGAATCATAACCATAATTATTACTATTATTTCCATTAGTACCAAGAAAGAAATCAAACCCTGCAGCGCGATTACTCGATATTCTACGTCCCATTTTTCAAGGAGAAGGAGAAGGCCAAGAAGAAGTTGGTTCAGAACCATTATCAGAAGTTTGAGATTGAAGATCAGAAGGTATATTTTTCCATAATTCGCCTGTTACATGTTCGTAACGTTCGGCTAAAGATCGATAACCGCGGTAAAACTCTTCCACAAGAGAAATCAATTCTGGTCTTTTTTGGTAATACATTTCAGCTTTTTGTGCAAATGAATCTCCATTCTCTTCTATTAGTTTCATCATTTGTCGCACGGTTCGATCCATGTCTGATGTTAGAGATCTTTTTGTTGATTTCTTTAGAGACATTGTGATGAAAATATTGTTGTGATGGAAGCATGTAGAAGTTTGATTTTAGATTAAAGAAAGAGAAAAAAAAATGGACAAAAGATTAACCACCTTCTCTAACTTTGATGTAAAGTTGGGAATATGATTAATCCTTTGTTTTTCAAAGAATATTATTGAAGGAAGAATCAAACAAGATGTTAATATGATACCAATGTTAAACTTTTGTTTACTTGTTTTAACTTTTCCTTGCTTGGAATAATAACCAACTTTAACTTTTCCTTGTTTGGAACCTTTATATTTGTTACTAGCGTCTGTTTTTTTATTGTGCTAATGTATGTTTATGTGTAATTTTATTCACAATTTATAAATTACTTTTGTATTTTATATGTTTTAAGTTTTATAGGGAGTGTTTGGTAGATAAAGGAGAATGTTCATATATATATATTGCATGGTTGATGAATTTGACAAAAATAATAGCAATACATGAAGCAAAATCTTCTGGTTTTTATATTTTTATAAATATAAATTTTATGGCTTTGGTAATGCGGATTTTATGGTGGAAAATTTTTACACATGATTGGTTTACAATAATAAATACTTGAAAATGGTCGAAAATTTTAACAATAACTGAAGTTGCTTTCCACAAGTAAAAGCTCATGGTACTGCATGATGTAATATTTCATAGTAATGTATAATTGAATAAAAGTATACAAACATCTATGCATATTATACAGATGTCAGACACCTTTGAATTCCTGCAGTTTATTTTGAAGAGGATTATTTGAGCCCAAAATAATCTATAATATTTGTTACATTTCGGTTTAAGAGGTATATGTTTTTAGTGTAAATATATTTTTCATATCTATCCAATCACATCTAGTCATTTTATTTGTAAATAAATATATTTTAGAAACTGATAATTTTATTTGTAAATAAATAATAAATTGGCATAATTGTAAAATTAATAATTAGATAAATTTATTTTCTTTCCATTACATGAGGTTTGACTTATTTAAAGTGAACAACTTATTTTCTTTCCATTCCGTGAGATTTGACTCGTTTAAAGTGAACAACTCACTTTAAATGATAAAGTGAGTATCATCAAGTATTAATAAATTATTGTTATTTTGTGCACATACATGATCAATTATAGATGATTATAATATCAACAATCTATCTACTCACTTCACCAAATTTTACTTTAGATAAACCCGATTCTAATATGTATATTTTATTTCTGTTCGATCAATTGAACTCGTGACATAAATACTTATCTTTGAAAATAACTATACATACACTATTTTTAATTTTAGTTAAAATTGTCTCTGTATTTACAGAAAGATATTATTCAAGAGAACAAGGTTGTCACTTCTGTTTTGAAGGTGTGACCTTACATTGCATATATAAAGCCTTTGAGTTTGAGGGAAGAGTTCATTGCATTGTACTATGTAATGTGTTGATCAATTATAGGTAACATACAACAATGATTTCTCTACGCTGGATTTTACACCTATCCTATACTCATTTTTTTCTTTGTATTATATCTATCAACTTTTCCTTAAAGGGGTCTCTACACACCAAGGATAGCGGAGCGGATGTACATGGATGTGGGACCCGTCAATCCAATCACCAAACCCAACCCAATTTTTACCTATTTATATTTGGTTTGAATAATAAATTTAACAATTTAAACTCGACAGATTTAACAATTTAAACTCGTCAACTTTCAAGATAACTAATTATAATTTTTGTAGATTCTCAATTGTATCCTTTCATAATTTGAAGAACTTGTTAAATGGTTAGACTTAAAGTTGACATTGCATAGAATTGATAAATTTTCATATTTTAATAATTTATTGATGTTGAATTTATAATATATTTAGAAATTATTGAATTTATTTTTTGAAGTTGATGGCTTTTTTAAAGAATTGAATTATGTAATTTAAATTTTATAATTTTTGAGACATTCAATATTAAATATAATTTCATTCATTAAATTTTCCCGTAAAATAAAAATCAAGTTATTATTTATGTATAACACGCCAAATCAACAACTCATTCTTTGATCAATCGGTTCAGTTCAACTTATATGAAAAAAAATACAAGTTTAAAACTTAATCCAACCCAAATATAATCAATCGGATCGGATATCAAATTTTGTCAAAATCGGTCCAACCCAACTTACATACACCCCTAACCAAGGGTGTAGAAAAAACATTTTCCTAAAATTTATGATTTCCACATTCAAATAATAAGAATAAATGGAATAACCAATTATCTTATTAACTAAAAAATTACTCAAGCAATCATCAACATATAAATAGAAAACATGCCGAAAATGTACTGCAATATGCGAAAATAAACTCAACCAAAGTACGAAATACGCCATGTATGTATAGGTCAAAAGTCGGGAAATGGTCTATTCCCTTAGTTTACACATTTAGATTAAAAATAAAAAGAAAGATAAAATCATGTCCCCCCTGCGGTCCTACGGCCAACACGAGCAACAAAACCAGCCTTGATCGGTGCAACTGATCTTCCTGATCCACACTGTAATCAATAAATAGACTACAGTTATAAGATATCCCAACAGCACAAAATGATGCCTCTTAGAAATACATTCAGAAGTATATTTGTTGAGCCCCTTAAATTGTAGGGTGTTGTTAAGATTAGTCCCTAAAGTTAAAAAATTCACAAAAAAACTACATTGAAATTGTAAATTATTGTCATCTTAGTCATATGTTGTGGTCAAAATATAAATTCCAGGGATCAATTCACATGCACTCTACAATTTCAGATACCAACTTAGAGATACACAAAAAATTGTCAATTGTTTAATAAAAATTAAAATTGATAAAAATGGCAAAATATGTTTGAAACTAGTTCCTAGAAGCAAAAATAGTGAGATTTATTTCATTAAACCTAAAAAAATGTCATTGTAACTGACCATCATCTGAACAGACCAATTACCAAAATCATTGAATCACAAAACACTGCCTAAATTAACTGATCATGGATTCAGTGGACAATTTACTATAAAGGCAAGAAAACCTTCATTTTATTTGAGAGGGTAAGCAATGCCTACTCACAGCCCATAAGAGATAGACAGAAAGAGAGGAAATGGGCACATAGAAATTTCACCTTTTCACACCGGAGAAAGAACAATCGGTTCTCCTTAGAAAGTATTGTGTCCGGACTTTTGCATCCAAGGCAAATGACATATTCATCTAAAAAACAGAATGTAGGTCAACTTTTATCCAAAAGGCTAAAAAGTTCATATGCAGCAATTCAATATCCAAACAATACTTACTGACATATCGTCGCAAAATTCCTTCAAAATTCTTTGGTGCAAATCTTCCCTTCACAACCAATCTTTGCTGTCCATCTAGAGAGCCACTTGTACCCAATTCCGCAAGCAAGAAAGCCATAACATGATCTGGCTGACGATGCATCCTAAAAGACCAAGTAGCAAGACATCAACAAAATAGAGGATGGAAAACAGAAATAAGTTACGATGTTACATGGAAAAAAAATGCCAAGAGGTATTATACAGGTGAATAAAAAATCAACATACGTTTTGCAAAGGTCCATAAAATTCACAAAAACAGTTTTCTTTGTGCCTTCACGAAGCACTTGTGGAGGCCTCATAACAGTCCTACGCCTGTCTCCAGCAAGTTCTGGATTATTCTCACGTAGAATGTTAAACACCCTGCCCAAAAGCTGCACAGAAAAAACATCAGAATGCATTGGAATGAAACAAACTCAGCAAAACTATGACAATACTACCTATGACATCAGAAGAATATCCACACAAAAATTCAACCAACCAGGAGCAGAAGTAGAGAAAGTAAGAATGCATAACGTAATAATATATCATGAAGCTATTATTGAATAACCCACACCAATAACATAACAATGATTCAATAAAGTTAGACATTATGTGAAGTCACATAAAAAAGACACTTGTTGAACCAACAAGGATAAAACACCCTTGAAAGCAGAATCCATATAATCAGTCGCATAATTGAGAAGGTGGGTATAGATCGTCACTCAACAAGTTAAAGAATCTAAAGCATGCAAAATATCATATATATATATATAAAAGGGCGCTTGAAGACCCGAATATACAGCTGGTAAAACTAATTGTGACATAAAAGTTGATATCCACAAGAACCACTACCCAAATATTTAAAATAACATACAAAGAAAAACTGTTAAGAAACATTTATGGAACAAGGCGAGGACACTTCAAGGGAGAACCATATTATAGCAGAGAGCACACAAAATATTGTATACCTCCTCGTAGTGATAATCACGATCACTCCCTTCCCAAGGGTAACGAGGTTGCAAGGAAACAGCATCTACTTCATCTTCTTCAACATGATCTGAAGAGATAATTTAGAAAATCTTCAGCATTCAATTAACTTCCCTTATGACATTACATAAATTTTATCTGTTGAAGAGGCAGCTTACCCTCCAAATCATCAATTTTTGCATCAGCACTCTCATCAATTAAGTTACTGATATCAACCTATAATCAACAACAAACAACATTGTGAAATTGCTTCCAACAAAAAAAAATATTGTTCCTTGATGTAACTGCATAAAATGTCAAATAACCTACAGGCTTCTTCTTCTTCTTTTTCGCACCAGCTAACGTACTGTCAAACCCTTCAGAAACTGCAATTGAAAAGCTAATTAGAATCAATCAAGCACAGCCACAATAACAGATGCCGCAGACAATAGCATTACAGACAAAAAAAATTTATTAATATAATATATAATAAAACAAAACAAATGCTATTTCATTATAGATACCCGACAGATTTTCTGTCTTCTCAGCCAACTTGTCCACTGAATCATCATCAAGATCTACAATTAGGGGTTTCTTTTTCTTCTTCTTTTTAGTAGGATCAAATGGTGCAATCTGCAATTAACAAATTCAGGCATCAAAAGGTAAGCACAATTTCAACAAACTGAAGAACCAACAGATCAAGGAGAGTTGAAGCACAAACAAACTGAAGCACCAACTAGGAATACCAGGAACTAAATCAATCATATAAAAACATGTATAGGGAAACAAATGCATAAAACTAATATTATCAATTCCAAATCGCAGAAAATTGAGGTTTGCACATATTTGTTACTCTACAGTGCTATAGTCTCTATTTGCCAACACTTTGTACAAAATAGCATAAGTGGACCAATATCAATTTGTTCAAATTCCGGTACACTATAGCTTCTATTTGACAACATTACATATAAAACTATTAATCATCGATGGTGGAAACTTACATCAGGAACCTCCTCCTTCACATCAATCTGTGCTTCATCAGCCATGGTTACCGAAACCTAAGTAAACAAAACTAGAGAATAAGAGTACTGAGACAGTATTACAAATCAAAGTACCAATAGAATATAGAGAATGAAGAACACTAATGCAATGATTGATAAACTAAATAAATAATCAAAATCAAGAAAATGTCGTAAATAAATCAAATACCTTATAGCCAATAACAACAACAATAAATAAAATTAAGAAATAAAAATAGTGTGAAAAGTTGAAAACCCTAAAACCCAAATGGGTTAATTAGCGATAACAACTCAAGATGTCAACTTTTTAAGCTTAATAATCGTGGGGCAAACATAATGAAAAATTGCAACTAAAAAAAAAAGCATCAACATTACACAAAATACACACCAAAACACCAAAGTGAGTAATTAAAAAGGGGAAAACTAAGATGAAAGAAAAAACTATGGATTTAAGAGATTGAGAGTGGAATGGGGCATACGATGTTCACCGATCGATGGAGAGAGAGAGAGAGAGAGCGAGCGAGAGAAATCTGCTGGTCACCGTTTATCTCTTCGTGTGTCTGCTGCTATTGAAACGGAATAAAAAACCCTTCTACTCGTGGATGCGTTTTATTTATTTGTTTTAGGTGTAGTTAATTTTCACCTATTTGCAATATTGCCCCTTTATTTAAATATTTAACACTTTTATATTTTTTTGTTTTTTTAATTAAAAATTAGTGAGTATAATCGAAATTGCAGTTAAATTTACACTTTTATAGAGAAAATTAATTTAAAAAATTATAAAAAAAATAAATTCTTTTTTTACTTCAAAATGAAAATAGCATTTTTTATTATAATATAAAATGGGTTGAATATTTGTAAAAATATCAATAAACTATTTAACACTACCTTTTAATGGAGTTGACTTAATTAGAGAATCAGATGCCTCATTTTTTGTTTTCAAACAAAATCAATGTGAGAAATATTTAAGATGAACAATTTTAGAGTCAAGTTCAAAATTAATAACTCTTTGAATTGAACGTTCCAAATCTAAGATTAAATCAATAAAAGACTAGAAAATCCCGCTAGATCATCGGTGATATTTTCTTGTATATTTTTTTCTTCTAAAAAAATGTTTTATATTCTTTTAATTGAAGATAAAATTGTGCATATTTTTACGGAATTATTATATTATTAGTATTTTATAATAATAAAAATTATTATAAATTGAATTATATTTCAAAATTTGTAAAAAGAAAAAAGTTTTAGTTGGTTATTTAGAAAGAGTCACCAAGTCATACTATTATTGTCTGTTGTATGAATGTATTTCTATTTTCGTTTTCTTTATAAGTAATAAGTGGGATTTTAACAAGGGTTCAAACAAAAAGGAACAAAATAGTTGAAACCTTAAGATAAAAAAAGAATATCATTTTCCATAAGTAAATGAATCATTTTCCATAGTTCAAACTTTAAGATAAAAAAAGAATATCAAAACTACTCAAAATAACAATCAAGCCCAAAAGTCTAGCTGAAGGCCTAAAGAAGCAAAACAACCTCCATATTGATGAGCAAGGACAAATCAGACAACAAGGTAAAAGGACAATGTTGCTACACCTTTTGCAAGAAACTCAACACGCTGCTAAGACAAATGACTAACACTAGACAACTACTAAGTTACTCATCCACGTTTTCCATTCAACACATATCTAAGAACATTATAATTATTAAGAAGAACGTTATGGATTGAATATCACACATGTCTATTAAAATCTCACTACAAACAAATGTTTCCCCTCAGGATTAGTAACAACTATAATGAGTCTTTTTAACCTTCTCCATGCCTGTAAAAGGAACATCAATGTGAAGACAATAGCAAGAGTTTTCAGCACAATCATTTCATTACTCAAATAATCATTGTGGAGTTAACAAACTTTTCAATCAATCAAAAACTTCAGCTTTCTCTTACTATATTTAAGGGTCTCTTTATTGAGTTATTGTTGATAATCAATCTCAAACAAGTGTTGAGCAGATTCTGATCCTACAATTTTCTATCATGATTTCATTTGGAACTCAAGTCTATCACTTAAGATGGTTTTAGTATATTGTAAAAATTATTTTAGTGATTAAAAGGTAACTTGTAAAAATCATTTTAGGAAGGAAAGTAGTTGTAAAAATCCTTTCAAGGTTGGAAGGTGAATCTATAACTGATCAAAAGTGATCAATAAATGTTTTGTGAAAGCAAGAATCTTCTTGTGCCAAACGCATTAGTGGAAAACCCACAAATTGTGAGAGTTGAACGTAGCTCACTGACTAAGAACGTTCTAGATTTTTATTTTGCAACCATATATATATGAAGTATATCAAATGAGATGAGTTTTATAATGAGTAAGTTAAATGTTGATCACAACCATACATGCATGGTCAATATTAGAAGAAAAAGTCATGTCATTTTTTTAAGTGATCATGTATCACTTATATAACTTTTAATCATGATCATCACATTGTAAAACTCTTCTCATTTGATATGTGTCATCTATAAATATATATTGTGTATTAGTTGAAATTGAGAAAATTGAAATAGTTTAATATTGTTCAGAATTCTAAATGAAGATGTTGCTCAATGCTATATTTATATGGTTCAAATTTTTTCTTATAATTAGCACAGGTCAGAAATATTTTATGTTTATATATGATTTTTCCGTTCTCTTGTTAGACAGTGTGGTTATATTAGGGTTGTGTGGTATTTGAGAGAAGTCAATGTGTCATAACAATTTTCATATAATGTTATTATCTGGTCATGGTGTTTTCTTCGATTTGGAATTTCCACGCGATTTTTTTGTTTTTTGATTGTTATTTAAATTTCTCTATTTATTTATTTTTCCAACATTTGACATTAGAGTCATAGTTCGATTTGGTGGGGGACAAAAGTGAGATCCTAGTGTGGATCATGTCCAATGATGCAGGTGACTCACACTTTAGAGATATATTGTTGGAATTCAAGTTTGAATGAAATATATAGAATGTGAGAGATTCACACTTAAAAGGGAGATTATTGAATTTAAATTGAGTAAATAAATAAATAAATAAAATTTTAATTATTGAATTTAAGTTGAGTAAATAAATAAATAAAAATTTAATTATCGAATGTCAACACAATAACTAAATGATAACTTATGATATATTTTAAGAGAAGAGAATCATAGAGATTACATAAATCTTTAACTAAAATTTCATTGCAAATAGTTTGTGTACTCTCGAGTCTGATATTCAAAATCTAAGGAGACATCTTTACAACACTTACACACCAGCCTAAATTACACCTTGGAAAAGAACCAATATGATTATCATATATATGTTGGCAATCAAAACCTTTCTTAGATCAAATAGTCGTTGTAATGAAGAAGAAAAAAAGTAAAATATAAAGATAAAATTAAAGCAAGATAAAAGATTTACGAGTAAGGATGTGTAATATTATACTTAATTGAATCATATTGATAGATCGGATTGCATTGAACCATAAAAAATTAAACCATTTAAATTGTTTATGAATTGGATTTTATATTTAAATTAATTCAGTTAATCAAACTTAATTATAAAACTAATTTAATAATATTTAAAAAAAATTAACTTCAATTAAGATTTTTTTCTTAAAAAATTTTTGAAATATATTTTTCTTGAAAAGAAATATAGATTTTTTTTTGTGAAAAAAAAAAGTTAAATCTTTTTTTTCTTCAAATTCTTTTTTTAGAAAAGTCGAAAACATTTATTTCCTATTTTTTTTTATTTTTTCTCGAAATATTTTTTAGAAAAATCAAAAAATATTTTTTTCCTGAAAAATTTTTGATATTTTTTTTTATTGAGATATTTTGTATATTTATTTTTCTCAAAAAAAAATTCTCATAAAATTTTGCCAAAATAATTTTTCGAAAAAGTTTTTTATTAGAAATTTATTTTTCTCGAATAAAAATTAAGACTTTTTTATCAAAAGAATTTTAAAACTCTTTTTTCGAATAACTATTTTGAAATCGATTTTAACTGAAAATTTGTTCAAAATATTAAACTAATTTATATTTCTAAATGAGTTTTCAATTGGTTCAGAATTGAACTGAACTTAATTTAAAAGTAGTTTTTAATAATTGAACTAAACCATTAATATGGTTCAATGCAGGTCGATTTTTGCACTATGCACACCCGTACTCGTGTGTATGGATTGGGATAGATCATTTAAAACATCCCTAATTGTGATCGTTTTAAATAATTATTTAAGTTGTACAACTTGTGTCTCAAAATATTTTTTAAGAATATTTTTTTTAAAAAAAAATTGAGTTTTAAAGCCATCAAGTGATACAACTTGTATCTTAATAACTCAAAGATTAAAAATATGTCAAATCTAATTAATCTAATATTTATTTATTATGAATTTTTTTAATAAAAAATAAACAAACACAGAGAGATAAATTAGTTTCATTGTTAAGAGAGAGAGAGAAAGAGAGTGAGAGAGAACATATACACACAAAACAACCACGAAAGGGGAGTTGTTTGCAGTGGTGGTTTGTCGAGGGTTATAGTTGAAGGTGGTGGTTGAGTGGACGCTCTAACGATAACGCTCGTGGTGGTGGTTCGCTAGAGGTCAAAGTTGACAGAGGTGGTTGTGTGGATGTTATGATGGTAGTGCTCGTGGTGGTGGTTTGCGAAGGTCGGTTTTTGCAAAGGATAATAGAGGTATGTGTGGGTCATGTTCTCTCTAACTTTTTATATTTTTATTCAAGTGTTCTTCATTTGATTTTTGTTGGTTGTGTTATTAAAAAGGGTTTGAATTTATTTATGATTATCAATTAATTTGGTGAAGAAGATGGTAGTTTTCTTTGTTGATCTTAGAAACAAATAACTATTTTTTCTCTATTATGATTTTTTAGGAAAATAAATTTCTCCGTTGATTTAATTTTTTATTTTCAATTTATAAGCTATAAGGATGAATTATTGCGTCTATGATATAAATTGAATTTTAATTTTTCTATTGTTTTTACATAAATTATGGAGTAACGAGTGAAAATAAATTTTTTAATTTTTTGTATATATTATAGAGTAACAATTTACAAATAAATTAAATTCCAATTTTTTCTATTGTTTTTGCATAAATTATTTAAAAAAATTAATACAATAAAATATAATAATAAATATATAAACTTAAACACGTTATTATAACTTATTAATTTTTTGAATTTTTTTAAATAACCACACAAAATTAGAGTACTACGTTATACACGGTAAACATCAATACATTATGCACGCTAAACATCAAATTATCTTCGATGCAGATCCGACAAACAAAATAGTATCCACATGGTAACTTAGTATTCGACGGAAATATCCCAATTATTTCTTGCATTTGGATAACATTTTCCTACTAATTATGTCTCTGTCAAGACTTCCTTGATCTTCTACTTCTCGACACTAACCCTCAAATACATCATACTTACATGAAAATAAATACATATGATATAATCAAATAATCACCGTCAATGCCACTACTTAATGAATATCATTAATTAATATTCATTGAACTTATTTTAGTTATCTAATTGGTTATTTTACTGCCCAGTAAAATTATTTTGGCTTAATTACATTTTTGGTTCCCCTATTATAGGTGAAAATTGAAAGTAGTCCCCCCATTTTGTTTGTCCCCAGTTTTAGTCTCCAAACAGAATTTGAGGCTAAATTATGATGAGTTGTCATTTTTTAGTGACGTGTCAATAAAAAAAGTGACGTGACAACTCATCATGATTTGACCTCAAATTTTGTTTGGGGACTAAAACTGGGGACAAACAAAATGGAGGGACTACTTTCAATTTTCATCTATAATAGGAGGACCAAAAATACAATTAAGCCAATTATTTTTTAGATTCTATCCCTACAATTTAATATTCTCCTAGTTTTTGGTCCTTCATATAATTCTACTTTTCTAAAACCATAATGTGGCGCACTAATGTGTTAAAAAATTGCTTAATTGAATTTATGATAATAATATGACATTTTTTTTTAACCGACTAAGTATCAGACTAGTCTCATCCTACTAAACCTATAAAAAATTTGATTTTTGATTTCGATCAATTAGTGGTAAAGTTTCGATCTTTGGATGATTAACTTGCAAACGAAAAAGAAAATGAAGGGTGAGGGAACAATAAGAATGGTGGCTTTCATATTGATTTTCTGGATTTCTAAATCACTTTGATTTTATTTTTTGTTGATATTTCATTAAAATCATTTTTTTTTTGTAATTTTGAAAATTCATTTTGCTAACAAATAAATTATGACAAAAAACAAATATCATTAATAATGTCAACTCAACGTTTTTGGAAGGTCAGATTCTCATAAACAGTAAAAGTAAAGTATGAGAATCTTAAATTATATGAGTAGAGTTTAAAAAAGTAATGTTTTTTAGAGACTAAAGTTATATATGTCTCATATTATATTGGACCAAAATCACTATTAATTTTTTTATTAAATAACTAAACCAACTCTTTTTAAAATTACGTTGCCAAAACTCTATTCTTAAAATTATAGTTAAATTAAAGCATATCTATACTAAGATCCACACAAAAAAGCATATATATACAAAAACTTCAATAAAATCAGGTAACAAAATTTTCCAACCTCTAGATCAATGGTTTATTGGTAATAATTGTTTGAGTTTCACTTTTAGGGAATAAAGTATCATTTATCATTAGAGAACTAATAAAACATATTACCAAAAAAATAAAAAAGAACTTTACTAATGGCAGGCAGCTTAAAACATGAGGTTTTAATAAAAAAAAAAGGCAAGGCTGCTCGATTACCTTACGATTGTTCGAACTCGTTATGAGTTTTTTTATTTTTAGTTTAAAACATTAAATTTAAAACCAAAACATGTTAGGCTAAAATAAGATTAGGTTTATTTTCTAGTTAATTTTCAATTATTTTTTTTAATTTAAAATCTAAAAAATAGATTTTAAAATTCACACATCACAATCAATAAACATAAGCATCACTCCAACTACCACCGCTATCATCGTTGTTCACCCGTCTTTGACCGCCGTTAATATCACAATTTTTAACTATTGTCACCATCACCTACCATCTCCGGCATCCACGTCCACCATATAGTCATGGTCAATAATGCTCCGACCATTACTTCCAACAATATTTTAAACTACTATTATTTTAATAAATTATTATTTTAATGATATTTAAATTATTTTAAAAGTAATTAAAATTCCAAAAATATATATATATAGTATAGAGACGACAATGAATATCCACATATAAATAATATTCATCAGTTACTTTATTCGTTAACTAAAAATATCTAGACTTGTATTGGATATCCGCTCAACATATATTTAGCAAATATCTACAAATATTAGCGGATATTTATTAATATCAACCTTTTAAATAAAAAAATTATTTATATATAATATTTCTTTGCAATTATGTAAAATTATTCTCCTTATTTTGTCGACACAAAAAATATTAACACATAAAAGCATTAATATATTATCACATAAAATAAATATATCATAAAAGTCTAAATACATAAACAAAAAGCATGATAATTTATCAATTTTTTCAAATACAAATATTTGTGGGATGCGTATACAATTACATCCACATTTATATTCATCTCTTAACTAACAGTAATCAAAATATTTATCTATTTTATCTGCAAATACCCTTTAAGTTATATGCCATGTGCATTTCACATATTTTATCCTATAACTGCAAGTATTATTTTTTGTCATCCATATTCGTATGATTTGTTTGGCATATTAAATAATATATTTAACTGTAGTTTTAATCTCTTTATTTTAGCTGAATCACAAAAGTAGTCATCTCGTTTTGTTTCTCCTCAATTTTAGTCTTCATATAGAATTTTGATTCAAAATTTGATGAAATTTTATTTTTTATTTTTTTGCGTTTATTTAAGTCACACCATGTCTCAAGATTTTGTTATGCAACAATTAGACCTGAAATTTACTTAAAAAAATAAAACTTCATCAAGTTTTGAATCAAAATTCTGTTTGAGAGACTAAAACTCGAGAGAAATAAAATGAAATACTACTTTTGGGATTCAGCTAAAATAGAGGACCAAAACTAGAATTAAGTCAAAAAATAATTTTTATTTAGTCATTTGTTGGGCTTTTAGAAAAAAAAAAACAATTAAGAAGCCTAAGGTGAAGGTCTGGGCCACTTTTATTTTTGGCCCAACTTAATCATGATATAACACTTTTTTCTACTATAAGTAGTTCTTATAAAATTTTATTCCATATCCACTAAATTATATTAATGCCTATTTTTTAATTAAAAAAAATCATACTTTAATTTTTCTTTTTTAACTTTAGAATATTTTCACTTCATACATAATTTATTAAATTATTTATAGTTTAAAAATAAAATTGTCTCCTGAATCAAACTGTCAAAGTAAAGTTTTGCAATTTCTTTTACATAAAGTTTAATACAGAATTATTCCAACACTCAAATGAAAATTATTGTTATAAGTGAATCGAGCAAAGGCAATAACTTTCTCTCAACTTCAAGTCTCTTCAAAGGCATAAACTCTAAATAAATCTTTCAAATATTAAATGGTTCTCTCTATCTAACTATCATTTTAAGGTCATAAATCTCAAATCTTGATGTAACACAATACTCGAAGGTGCTCGATGCAATCTTATTATCTTTTTGATATATAGTCAAGTTCATTTATTTAATATTAAAAACTTCATATTCGTCGGAATAAAATGTGTTGATTTATTTAATTGTTGAATGATTGCCCAAATAATATTGCATCTTGTAAGAGTCCTTGGCAGCCCCAACACAAAATTCATAAAAATATTGTTGTTCAATGGTGGTTGTAACATTCCATATGTTTATGGTGCTCAATTGTCAATTTCTTACAAGTCAAATAGACATACATAAACTCTAACATATTTGTTTTCATTTCTAATCATCGTCATCGTCTTCAAATTTTGATACATCATGATAAAATAAGACTGAAGGCTAAAATTACTCTAATTTTTTAATTCAAATTCTTAATAATTTATATTAAAATTTAGTGTTAAACTGAACGACTCAACTCAAATTAAAATATTATAAATATTATTGTATTAACGTAGTTATGATGATTCATTCATTTTTAAAGATTCAAATAAACTTCAAACTGATGGAT
Source organism: Cicer judaicum (assembly GCA_037974835.1). NCBI lineage: Eukaryota > Viridiplantae > Streptophyta > Magnoliopsida > Fabales > Fabaceae > Cicer > Cicer judaicum. The sequence goes on along the minus strand of JBBPBS010000276.1, from coordinate 20,304,526 downwards.
TTGGTTGAAATTAAAGAATATATAAAAAATTCCACATTGCATGTAATCGTAGAGAAAAAGAGAATTCAAGATTATAAATATAACTCTAATTTTTCATTACAACTAACACTAATTTTAGAGGTAGTAGATACAAGGGAGGTCATTGAAAGTTTAAAAGAAATCTATGTATTATAATTATCACATGATTTGATTCTCTAATTGTCACTATACAATAGTTGTAATTTTTTCTTCAATTTTAAAATTATCACACTTTTTTTTATATTTTAATTGAATTATTTAAATCTATTTATTTGTTTATTAATTTCAAACACACAGAAAAAATTAATTATCTTCCATCAAAGTTATTTCTAAATTTGGAATTAATCAAACTCATGGTCACCTTAAAATTGGAACATTAACAGGTGTAAATCTACTTTCACTTTATTAAAAACAAAAACAAATATACTTTGAAAATTCAAAAGTATCTCATTTGATTGTTTTCAGCCGCCGGCAATGACTCGGTTAGGATCCAAGTTGATATGAAAAAGCAGTGTGATGAAACATAAACCAGCCAGAGCATAGTGATAGTGGGCCCGCCATTATTATTGTTAGTTTCTTATCAACCACGACCAGAGCAGCCACCTCTTTTGCTGGCTATTACTGCTTCCTTGTCTTGGCCCCACATACCCATTTTCCTCCACCACTATGAAATCACGTGAAATCAATCAATATTTTACTATTTTTTTTATTTTCTGTTTGGCCCGACCAGGATTAACAAAAACAATATAAACTGCTAAAATTTTACAAATATCAAATACCATAATAACTTTTGTGATTTATAAATAAAATGGTATAAAAATAAAACATGTATTTTAAAAAATGCGATGTGTAATGAGTAATATCAAAGAGTAACGTGTATGCCGTAAACACTTGCCCTGTAATGTTAGATATTTTTAGATAGATTGCAATAATGGATTTCCTCTTACATAGAATATATACACCTAAAATCTAAAATATACAAAGCACGCAATATCTGAAACATGTGGCAATTCTTTGTTCGAACAAAAATATTATCCAAATCTTCCAGTCCCTATAGAATCATAGAATCCCACTAGATGAATCTGAAAAACTGGCATCTTCTGAATAACATGGCAAAATTTGATTGTGATAACATTTACTCTTTGCCAAACAAAGCATTATTATGCATGTAGAAATAGAATAATTAACAAACAAAATCACATCATGCGTTATAAGTAAGAACATGTCTACATCCTTGTGTTCGCGTGCTTATAAAAATTAACGAACATAAGAAAACAATTTTTTTAATTAATAATACTTTACCAAACTGATATATGAAACTACAATAATATAATATTATAGTCATTAATTAAAATTTTCAACACCCCTTCCTCACTCTCTAACTTTCATTTATCTATATATATTTCCCTCTTTTTTGACATAATAACAAAATTAATAACTAATTACAAATTAAGACAAAAATTTAAGGATAATGCTTACTCTAGTTCTCTACACTCTTTTATAGCTGCATAATAAAAAACTTTTAGTCACGAGGGTAGTTTGGGAATTCTATCAAGCAGAAACAGAACGCGACAAAAACCTCAACATTAACGACCCTGAATTTTCCACCTGAAAGACAAATAAGCCCCTATAGTTTAACTTGGCCACGTCATGAACTCATCTAAGTCAAATTCACTGAAGTCTTCTTTTTCTTTCCCAAATCGATGACTCGTTAGTACAAAGTTAACGTCCGTCAAACTTAACGGCACGTCGATATCAAACCCAAACGCATCCACAGCACCGTAACGAAAACCGTCGAACGGCGTCGAGTCACCGTCGTAGTAAGGCAGAACAGACGTCGGAGAAGCAAAACCGTCGCCGGAGAAAATCTTCGACGGCTCGTGACAAGTACTCTTGGAGGTGGCACGGTTTGGAAAGTTGACGACAGCTTTTGAGCCCTTAAGTTTCACGGCGGCATCGTCGTACACAGCTGCGGCTTCCTCCGCCGTGTCGAAAGTTCCGAGCCAGACTCGTTTTCTCCGGTTCGGATCACGGATCTCAGCTGTCCACCGACCCCAAGGCCTCTGACGAACGCCGCGAAACACGCTGCGGCGGCGAGCAACGTTAGAACCGGCGGGTAATTTTCCGGGTCTTTTGAAACGGGTCGGGTCAGTGGAACAAGAGGAAGAAGAAGGTGAAGTTGTTGGAGAATCAGAGACATAAGGTAAGTGCATGTTGATATGGGTGATTTTCTTTTTAGGTTTTCTAAGCTTTGGTGTGCTTTTTGGGGTTTCATCGTCGCCGGAGGAGTCGGAATCGGTGGCGTCGTGGTCGGTGAGAATGATCCGGAGGAGCTTGTTTTTGGTTTTGGTGGCGGTTTTGCATGATGGGTTGGTTTCAAAATTTGAACTTGGTGGTGTTTGCTTCAAATTTCGAAGCTTCAACGTCGATTGTACGGACATGGGAGAAAAAGTGAGATAAAAAAACAAAGAAATTGTTTATTTGTTTTGTGTGTTACTTAGTGTGAGGTAGTGAAAAGAGTGAGGAGATGAAAAAGGTAGTGTTGTTTAGCTGCATGAAGTTGTGGTTGAAAGAGGGAAAAGATGGTATTTTGCAATGAGAGAGAGAGAGAGAGAGAGAGTGTATGTGTGTGTGGAAACTTGGCGGGAAAATAAGGGGGAGAGCGAGGAGGTGTGGTGAGTGAGGAGAGTGAAGAGTGAAGAGGAAATAAAAAGAGAGAAAAAAACAAGGTGAAGAGAATAGAATTTAAGGGTATTTATGGTGAAGAAGAGGGTGTGTCCCCAATGGAGGGTGAAGGAAATATTTATCTCGTGATAGGGGTCAGAAATTTGGTAAAGAATTGAAGCACAGGTAGAGAGAGTAAAAAGAGTAGAGGGAAAATATTGGTGGGTGAGTCACTCTTGTGGATGTGTCATGTGTAAATATGTATGTCCTTGTCGGTAGCATAAAAAATCTCAAGCTTCTACCAGCCCCTCTTGACACGTTGCTCCTCTAATTCAAACATTTTACGTTTTTTTATAGTCTTTTCATTTATGTTACTTCCAATTTGGGAGCAAATTAGCTATTCATAACTTGTACTAAGTACTATGTCATTGATTCAATCTTGTATTGTAGTTTAAAAGCCTCTCGAATCAACTAATAGTGGTATTTCATATCTTATTTTTTTTCTTAGACTTCCACGTATGCTACTAGTCTCAATTACTATTAAATTGAAAAAATTTTAAGTAGTATATAACGGTTCTTAGTTGATTTTTTTAAAATAGTTAGAGAAAAATTCATATTAGATTTTTGAGTTGCGGTATCTCTAATTATAAAGTATAAAGAATTATATTAATAAATATTTATATTATTATTTTGTCAACCGTATATATAAAATGTTTATAAAGTTGAATCACATTAAATTAAATTATCTCATGTCTATAAATAAGTCAATTAAATAGTAAATATTTTTGTTGAATTTTTGTATTTTTTTTTTCTTGAATCGATTATGATTGTTATGTAATTTCATATTTCTCCTACTTTGTCATGTTGACTGATGGAAGATTGTTTTCTTTTCCTAGAGACTATTAATTTTGTTTCTTGAGACTTAACCTCTTCCTATTCACCCAAAAAAACAATGATATACATACTCCTCAAACTTTTATATACACCATCAACACCTCATTTTATTTTTATCTTTCTATCATACCATAACATATTACATTTATAACTTGATTATCTTTATCTCTCATGATATATACACCTATATAGATATACATCAAATATTTTTAATTAAAGATACAGAGAAAGTGAGCAGAACCCAAAGGAAGAGGGATGCTAGCTTTTCACAACAATTGATATAAGACCATGCAAAAATGCATAAGTTTGTGTGCAGTTGCAAATTAATGTAATTGATAAAAATTCAAAATTATACAATAAAAAATTTAAGCTATCTTAAAATTCAAACCATAATATTAATATGACGATTCATAATTAACTGCACGTAAATACACCTAATACAGACTTACAAATGAAAGAATCAGTATTAATAGAAATTAAAAGTGTTGAATTTTTTTAATTAATATGATTTTTTATATAATTTATATTTAATATTTTTTATCTTAAAAAATATGATAAACATCACTATAATTAATTAATAAAATTATAAAATCTTAATTCTAAATCAGATGACATTTAATTTGATAATATTGTTATTTAAAATTCACTTTTACTTTGGTCCAGTTAATTACGTACGGTTTCTATATTTTTTATTTGGTCCAGAATTATATTATTTCTACCTAAAGCCCGGTCGAATAAGTAAATGACTAGTGATGAGTGACCACACCACACCGTTGGGCATGTCCAATCCATGATGTTTTGTAGTTCCTAACCGGTACTATTTTCTGCAGAGTTTGTCGATTCGGGTACTGCTAGATGAGACACCTTAATCAACTGTATCACACTATCAATATCAATCATGCAAAGGACACAAGATGAAGCTTTTTAAAAAAAAATTAATGAGTACTATTTTTATTAATAAAATTAATGAGGAGTAGTAGCGTAATGCTTCTTCTATGTGCCTCAAAAATTGGAACGTTTATTTGAGAGACAATAAAACTACATGTCACTTATTTATTTATCCTTAGTGTGTTGCTATTTACAAATAGTATATTATATTATTCTGAAATAAAATATAAGTAAAAAGTAGTATTTAAAAATTGATATATTTAACTAAATAAATTTACTTGAACTTTTTTAAGGTCATTTTTACTTATAGATGGTGTAGTTGTTTGAATCACTGACTACTATCATTGGTGCTCAAATATATGAAGTTAGGAACTTATCAAGGAAATTTTTGTTTATTAATTACTTTATGATGATCATCATATATAATACTATGTGGAACGAGGCAAAGATCAATATGGCTATTGGATAAGGATGAAATGAGCAAAAGAAAGGGAACACTAACATCTTGTAGGGAGGGGGAAATTGATTAAAAAGTTTTAGTTGAGTTAGGTTTTGGCTTGAGAGTGAAGCAAGGGCTAATAAACATGTTGCTGGCAAGTCAAACACGTGTAATGTAGCATACATCGAAGGAGCAAAGAAGTTGCAAAATTATTGTCAAAAAAATTTGCAAATGTGTGACCCCCATTTTTTGCTTGTCAATCAAGGGACTCATTTTGCTAAAGGCAAAAACTTTATAAGGATCATTTTGTCTTATTTTCAAATGACAATCTTATAAAACTTTCCATTGCATGCACTACCATCAACATCTAAAAACTTAATCCAATAAAAGGGTTCAATGTAAATGATTTTCTGAAAGCAAAATGAATTTTGAAATGAAAAATCACCATCAAGAGAAATGGGTTTTGGTGAGTTCTGAAAATGAGATATGAAATTAATTTTACTTAACAAGATTTGGGGGATATCAAGGACAAAGCATAGTTTTGTCATGGGATAACCTTGACTATCAAAAAAGTAAATTTTTGTAAATAAGGAAGTACATTGTTATATTTAGCGGTTGCAATAATTTATATTTAATTATCTCAAATAAATTTATTAGTCAAAAATTAGTAAAAAATTATCGGTTAATTGATAAATTTGTTTCTCTTGTTTTGTCTCTAAAACAATTACAAGAGTTTTATTGACAATAAAAATTTTCACGACAAAACTCTTCAATAAATTGGATGATGAATTTCTTTTTTAAATAATTTAGTTATTAAAGTTGAAAAATGCATTTTTAGTCTATTTAGGAGTTAAAAGCCAACTGTCGACGAATTTGACTAGTTGAAGTGTTGGTAAGTTATTTTTTTTCTTGAACAAAATTTAAGGTGGCCCAAAATAGATAGATAAGATTTTATGGTTTATTGAATACTTACAAAGTAATTACTTCCGTTTGTCTTTTTCTAATAGCATTAGTAGATCGATCCTATCGTCAATTTTTTTTGGGTGGTGCTTTAATTTTTATTTTATATAATTAGGTAAAAGAATTATGATTTTTTGTGTGCTAATTACTTAAATTTGATCTATTAATTTTAATTTTTAATTTTTAATTTTTTATTTTTTATAGTGAGCTTCACCACCACCGAATGAGATTTGGCAAAATTTGAAATTTGAAAATGCAAAAATTGACAATTTAATCTTTTATGTTTTAAAATATCAACAATGTTATTTTTATTTTTTTTTACATAAATTCAAAATTTTCATACAAAATTCATAAAATTAATTATCAATTTTAATATAATGAAAATTTTATCTAATTCATAACTTAAATATTTAATTAAACTCATATTTTCATTTTTTATTTGATGAATTTGATGCTGTTGGAGATGAAAATATAAATATATCTAAATATTTGAGTTATGTATTTGATAAAATTTGTATTATATTGAAGATGATAATATAATGAATTGTGGTTACTAAATAAAATAAAAGTTTCCTTGAGACTTTTTGTTTTTTAAATTATTTGCTGGTGCTGTCTAACGCATGAGGGTATTAATGCTGGACTTGAATTGGAGATAGAATGGTGCCCTTAAAATCAGTAATTGGTGCTCTTCCAAAATTTTACCTCATTGTTCAAAGCTCCATTAGTAATTATCTCTCCTCTTAAATCTTTGTCTAAATAGTTCCTTGGAGGGAAATGATGGAGGCACAAAATAAATTGGGTTAACTGGAAAAAAAATTAGACAAGTAAGGTTTGAGTCAAAAGAATGAAAAGTAGGCGAATGAGTGAGGAGGATCTTGAATTATAATGTTACCTTTATGAATTGTATTGCGTGAGATATTTATGATATTGTTTTTTTAAGTGAATTTCATATGTATTTTTTTAAAAAGTAATATTATTAAAATATAAAATTTGATAAAAAATGAAACACAAATACAGTAAGTACAAAATATAGTGGAAGTTATATTTTATTTTTCATAAAATGTGAAATATTATGTGTCAATTTTTATGTTTTATAACATTCCTCTTCTAAAAAAAATATGTCAAATATTGTATTTATGTCAAATATTGTATTTGGATGCCACATTGATTATGATAATTTGAAATAATTCACTTGGAGCCAATTCTTGTTGAAATTGTTTTTTATTTGAAAAATAGATTCTAATAATTTGAAATTTAGTCTAAAGGTATGTATAAAATATAACCAAAGACTGTTTCAAAAAGAATTCAAACTTGAGTTTTCCAAACATTTTGTTCTAAAACGAATGAAACTTATTGATCACTTGCACTCCAACACTTAGCTGCAAAGGGGTTCAAAACAACATAGAGGCTAGTAACATATGAACATGATTCAACCTCAGGAACAACAAATCATCACACAATTATTAATCTAATGGCTCAAACTTTAATCATAGAACACAAAAATGAACCAAAGTCATCGACCATAAATTTAATAGTGAGTGTAACCAGTTGGAGATTCGCTCCATGCAAATAGTGAGTGTAACAAAAAAAAATATCCGAACCCGTCTCACCATATAAATGACCTGGTATTGGCAAAACGCATAATAGTAAAGTCTGTTACTCACAATCTGATGATGTTTGCACCAAAGGTCTCAAAATATTCACAAATGATAATAAATTTCCCTTGCCATGGTTGAGTTCCATTGACAACAATAACAAAGTAATCATTCAAAATATCTTTTTGTGTTACATAAATCATTGAATAGCCAGTTGCATTAAACGGATGACAGGAGGAATCATCCCATGGCATACTTCTGTGTCCAGCTGCGAGCAGTTGCTTCATACTTAGTCCTGTCGGTCTTGTACATGTGTGCAATTTCAGGCACAAGTGGGTCATCGGGATTGGGATCCGTCAACAATGAGCAAATCGACAAAAGGACCTAAATATTGTGGATGTTAGGTTTAATTTTTGCAAGATTTAGAACATCAACAAGACACATAAGAACAACAGCGTCATTTCAAATGCAGGACATTAAACAAGGAGAATAACACATTCAGTTATTGGTATTAAACATCTACGTGAATCATATGATCAGCATGTCGAGGTGACAGAAAAAACTACTACTATCATAAGTCAACGGAAAGAATAGTACTTTTGCACTTGAAATATATTACTACTAATCCAATTTTTTACTCTCATGAATCTTCCAAAATGATTTACAGGTTTTCAAGGCTTTTAAAAGCTGGACAATGAACAAATCATGAACCAATATTTGGTGCTAGATTTTCAAATCTATCGATTCTGAGCTTTAAGAAAAAACACTATCAAAACCAACACAACTGGTACATGAAACACATTAAAAATGCCAATGAGAATCATAGCTGTAATTTCACTAATTTGTATCAATAGAAATGATAATTGAACAAAAGACATGCATAAACAAATTATAATGTGAAAATAAGCCTCATTCCCTTTGATTAAACTGTATGCTCCAATTTCCAAACAACTAGCAAAGCTTATCATTCTAAGCTTCAGTAGGCACATGCATTTCGGTGCCAGAATTCATATTTGCCCAATATCCCCAAATGCACGAAAATTAACTCAAAATGTGACAACAAAAATTTGACCATTATTTTTCACAAGGAATGCCCAAATATCTCTAACAAAGGCAACACAAGGCAATTAAGATGTCACATCTAGCTAAAATTATTAATCATCAAGAGCAACAAGTAAAATCAAACCTTGGAAATGGTTAATGCTGGGCTCCACTGTTCTTTAAGAATGTCAAGACAAATACTTCCGTTACTATTGATGTTAGGGTGGAATACCTTAGTCCTAAATGCAACCTGCAGTAAAACAATAACCTTGTCATTTCTCAACTATCAAACTACAAGCCAATAGAACAGCTTTGTAACATGAGAACAAATAAACTGGATATTGTATTGTATTTAGAAGTATAAATATAACAAATCACCTCATTAGAAAGAACAAAGAAGAGAAAGAAAGACAAAAATATAACTGAAACGGACTTGTTAGATTTGAGATTGTATTTTCTATTACCTTTTTTATACATGTCTTTGAAATAAAAGAAACAAAATATAATCTAGATGGAATAATTAGTAAACACATGTGGACACACTCAAGTGAAACTGTAGCCGAAATATGAGATGAAATCAGAAAAGAAAAACGTAAACAGAACTATCCACAAAACTCCGGGAGTTATTTGCATGATCTATCTTCAAATATTTAATTTTGGCAAGCTGCCGAGTCTTGACCTGTTAAATTTGGAACTGGTCCATGGTATAGTCTGAACCAGTCAAGGGCACTCAAGGAACTGTTCAACCTTGTAATAGTCCACGTGGTGTACGCCAAGGTTGTCGAGAACCTAGTTTTATACTGAAGTGCCATTTAAGATTGAAGGATACAGCCCCTAAACTATTATTGAGTTTGTACTTCGTACAACCTCCTCGCACAAATGCACATCATAAAAACAGAAATCATAAATATTAAATGCAACTTCAAGTAGTAAAAACCCATCACGAAAACGTGCAAATTTATTTTGAAGTAATATGAAAAATCATGAAACAAGTCTTAACATATTAACAGCAACACAAGTGCATCTGATCAAGAGACTAATGTAAGTAACATCCTAGGATCTGATTAGTGATTACCTTTGGTGGTTTGAATGGATAGTCTGGAGGAAAATGAATCGAAACTAAGAACACACCACCTGCATAAGGGCTATCAGCAGGTCCCATGATTGTTGCTTGCCAGTGAAACATGTCCTCAGCAACTGGACCTAAAATACACAACAACAACAACAACATCCAAAGTTATAAAAATAAATATCAAAATACCTAACCTCATAAACCATAACATTTCTCATGATAATTTGGAACCTTGAAGGTTCACATCTAGAGCCTGTTTGGATCCATTTATCAGCGTTTATCTATTGGCATAAATACTCATGAGACAGTTTGAAAAGGCTTTCAAAAACTACTTAAGACATGTCCATAATTTGTTTTCAGCTCATCCATATAAGCTCTCTAGACTATCTTAAAAAAAAAAATAGTTTGCAGCTTATATGAAAACAGATTGACTTTATTTTATCTTTTGTTATTAATCAAAACACCTTAAACAAAAGCACCTAATTACGTTGGTAATCCAAACAGGGTCATAGTCCTAAATCCTAATCACCCTCAAAACTATTTAGACAACAGATTCTTAAGAAACACTAATAAAAAATAATACAAAAAAAAAGGTATTCAATTTTTAAAAAACAAAGTATTAGGGTTCTATTCTTATGCATAAAATATAAAAGCAAAAATAAAAACTTGAAGAGTTGAATAGTTTCTGTATGGTAAAAGAGAAAAAGGGTTTCACCTGCGCTGCATGATGTAGGAGGATCCTTCTGCAAATCCTTGAGTTCCTTCAAGATGCGTTTCGAAGCCATACTCAAATCAGAGAGAGAAAGGAAAATAAATCAAACGTGTAGAAGGGAATGAGAAAATTGGGAGAGGGTTGAAATTGAAAAGGCGTTGATTGAATTGAAGAAGAAAAGAAAGAGTGGGATTTGATTTGAGTCAGGGGAAAGGGATAATAAAGAGAGAGAAATGGGACAGACAGGGTTGCGTTGTTTTCTAGTTCTAGAATGTTCTGCCCACTGTCGTATTTGCGTGTGTTTGGGGTCGCGTTTTTTGACGGAGAAACACGCGTTCCCAAAGGTCCAAACGCGAATATGTTCTCCCAATGCCAAACACGGCTCGAAATGTTTTTGCGTAAGCGTAAGATCACCGTCCTAATTTATTTATTTTTTTAAAATAACAAATAAAGGTGGAAATAAAGGGATTTTTTATTTATATATTATCTTTTTGAAAGAAAAAAAAATTAACATGTTAAAAAATATATATCAAAATATTATATTTTGTATATTGTTAAAGTGTCGGATGTGATTATAAATAATTTTTTTCTATAATAGAAATAAAATAAAATAAATAAGACATATCTAATATTTGTGTAGATAAAATAACAACACATTTTTATTTTGTTAAACATTCCCTTTTATTTTTCCTTCGTTCTAATAAATAATAATAATAATAATAAAATACTGTTAATTTAATAAATACAAAATAATTAAATATTAATACAAATATTAACATAATATTAATAAAAATGAAATAAAATATATTTAGTAGATGTGTCAAAAACAAATAAAGTGTCCATAATATTTTGCAGATAAACTATCAACACTTGTATTTTGTTAACAACTACCTCCTATTTTTCTTTGATTTTATAAATAAATAAAAATAAAATATTATTAATATAATACAAAATAATAATTAAAAAAAATTATATAAGTAAAATCAAACAAAATATATTTAATAGAAGAAAATAAACATTGTCGAGTAAATATGTCTAAACAAACAATGTCTTAGATTATTTTAACAACTCACTCTTATTTTGGAGTTAAGTTAAAAACTTAATATTACTTTGTTAACAACCCTCTACTTTTTCCTCCTAATCTAATACATAATAATAATAATAATAAATTATATTAATAATTTCAAAGAAAATATATTAAAATACAAGAAAAAATACATTAAATTTGAGTAGATGGGTCAGCAACGTTTGGACAATATTTTCTACTATTAGAGACTCGACATAATACGCACTTTCTTAGTATTCTTTGTGTAATGTCTATTTTTGTTCTAATGCGTTTACTCTTTAGTCAATTTTTTTTTACTCTTCCGTGTTAATAAAATAATATATCATATTATTTGTTTTTCCGCATTTATTCAACCGCGTTAAATTTGATGTATTTTTTTTTTTATTGAATGTATTTTGTTTTATTTTATTAATATTATTTTAATATTTTTATTATTTTGTATTATTTAAATTCACAATATTTTATTTTTGTTTTTATTTATAAAATGGAGAGAATTGTTAACAAATTACAGTTGTGTTTCTACTTAATCTGCAAAATATTATGGAGACAATATTTTAACACGTATACTCAACCGTATTAAGTTTAATATATTTTATTTTATTATTTTTATATTTTTTTTATTTTTATTTATTAAATTAACAATTATTGTTTTATTAAATTAAAAAAAAATGTAGTACATAGTCACATCACGGGGTGGACCTATTGAAGAAAAAAATATTCCTTCAAATGAAAAAGATTATAGGACTTTTTGAAGATGAAAAAATATGATATTTTGATATAAATTTTTTTAATAAAGGATATAATAGTTATTTTTTTAAAAAGATAATAATAAAATAAAAATCCAGAAATAAACGGCATCTCAAAAATATCATTTTCTTATAAAGATAATTTTATCATTTACATATATTTTATATTATATTTTGATTTTATTTTATTTTATTAATCTAACAAATAAAATATAATTATTTAAATATTGATA
>JBBPBS010000276.1:20230318-20286632 GCA_037974835.1 Cicer judaicum | reverse complement strand
AACCAAAATTCATCTATTTTATAGATCAAAACGAATTTAACTCTTTATAAAAAATAATAAATGATAAATAGAAAATTTATTGATCGGAAGAATATCAAATTGTAGAGTGTCATTCAAATTCAATAATTGAATTCTTTTTTCTTATTGTTTTTCACATGAGAATATTGTTTCTAATACTCTTTTTATGCTGTATAATTTTTTTGTTTAGAATTGATACAACTTTTAACTTACTCAATGCTTGTATGTGTAAAAAAAATATTTACTTCATTTTTATTAGTTTTATAAATATATATGAGCAAATACTACTTCATAAATGTTATATTTTCTATTGTATTGGTATTTGTAATCGTGGTTTGTGTAAGTTTAGATTATACTTTAAAATTGATTTCAAAGCAACAAACTCAAAATATAAACATATATAATTAAAGAAAAATATGTTGCGATTTTAAAGATGCTACGTTTAAAAATTGAATATATTTGATACCTTTTGTCTTAAAAAATATGCATGTGTTTGAACTATATGGCAACATTGGTGACCATATATACATGTTCACAATGGAAAAAAGAGGTTTAATTATCTAGATCGAAATACTTCAAAGATATAAATGTCTCTAACGGCCCTCAAATACTTTACAATATTTGTATAAGCCATTTTTCCTATGAATAATAAACTTGTGTGATAACTAAGGATGGTGAACCCTTGCTTTGACAAAACTTGTTTGTAATGGTTCATGTCATCAATTGGATGAAGGTTTGAAACAAATGACATACAACAAGATTTAGAAAATACATCAGTATAAAAACATTATCATTTGCTACAATTTTAAAGATCATGTCTTATAAAACAATGCAAAAGATGACACAATACACACTTTGATGCACACATGAATTATGCAAAACATAACTTATACATCTAAATAAATGTTATACAAAACATCAAAACACATACAATTCCTCAAATTAAAGTAATTGACATAATTTGGATATGGTAAGGATATGCATAGTTTCAATTGTCTTGAAAGGATATTCTATGTCAAGTTAATGTCATAATATTTATATTTATGCAACTAATAGATCATTCTCCTATAGCAGAAATAGTTATATAAAAGTTATTCTCAATGCGGTAAAAAGTATACACTACATCTACTATTATAGTTTTATTACCAACAAAAACTAAAATTCATATTGTTCAATAATTTTTGTAACAAAAACACATTTTAAACTTGTCATCCACTCAAATCATCTTTGTTCTTTTAGTTCATCAAAACTGAATACAAAAATTAAAATATTTATTTGCTATTGATTAACGATGACCAAAATTCATGTATACAAAATGACATGAAATAAATAATTTACATTTTTACCTATAAGCAAACATCTTGATATTACATCCTGGCCTTCTTCCATAATCAACATCCATCTGCTTGATTTGATCACAAGATGTAAGAAAAGGAACATTTATCATCTTCAAACTTCCAATATGCACACCAATGTTTCCACTAATAAACACATTAAACACCATCTCATTAGCCATGATGTCTGACTTTAACTCGTTTGCATCATACTTGTTGACACTTGCACGGTTCATTGTCATTGTCATATCCAAATCTGTGTCATTTCGTGGCATTTGGGAGAATCCATTAAGTTTAGTTTTACTTAATAACACATTATCACTCGTGACATCGAGAAAAAGAGGACCATACAAAAGTTTGAGCTCATCATTTTTGTTTGAGAACCTTAAACCTAAACTTATGATTGCATCCATAGTTTGTGAGCTATTGTCAACTTGAAACTTGATGACGTTGAACGTCCTAATATTGACTTTAGGCATGCTTGCTTGGAGGAAAGCCAAATAGGAGATCCCAAAAAAGAGAAAAATTATGATAAAGATGAACATGACAAGACATGACCATGCACAACATGCCAAACAACATGGATGATAGTGTTCCCTATCAAAATCATAAATGGAGGTATCAATTTCATTTAGGCTAGGGGAGTTATTTGGGTGGTGGTGGTTGGAGGACACTTCGAAAGCCACACGCCGTCCTGATTTCTGACAACTATTGGTGGATGAATTATTCACCAACGTTGGCTTGATATCAGGTTCCACCATTTTCCAACCTTTCACCACCCTCAAGAGAAAGGAACACAATTATGTTCAATGTTAGTTTTGCATAATAATTTATGTAAAGATTGGTTATTTGTGTGATCAATGTTAATTTCCTCTTTAGGAAAATATTTTGTCACCATAAGTGCACAATCTAGCTATCAATAGTAAATCTAGGTTGGCTAATTGATATAACAAAATGTCCTTAAACTCACTACAATTAGCTTACCTGCAAATATATATTTAGGTCACATTTATACATGTTTGTATGATATAATGTTAATATATTTGTATGATATAATGTTAATATGTATTTCATTTAGAAAAGTGATGTGAGATATTACTCATTTGATAATACAAATTGAAATTGAAGGCTTTAAATGGAATTCTACTTTATAAATGCAAACTATTTTATTTAACAGTTGTTAAATGGTTTTATTATGACTATTTTATTTAACAATTGTTAAATGGTTATATTGTGATACATTAATTTATTTTAATTTTATGATTTAAGATTAGATATAGAATTATTCTCTCATTGATTTAGTTATAAAAGTTATCAAATTATCTTGTATAACTATTAAATATAATGTTATAAAAATATCTAATATATTTATAAAAAAAAAAATTATCATTTCAATGTCAATTTCAATGTTTATTACTTAAATATGTAAAATTGAAGTTTAATCATTAGATTATAGAAAATGTCATAAAAATTTCATATAAAAAAATCATTTGTTACATTATGAGTCATATAATTTAGTCAATTGCTAAATAACTAATATAAATAAATATATTATTATAGTAATATATTTCTTATTATGAAATACATTATATTTTTTAAATTAAATATTTATATATAAGATAATTTTTTATATTATCATATAAGAGGATAAAACCTTACATGTTTACACATGAAAATTGGGGTAATTTATGCTTTTAGTTTTTGGCGACTTTCTAATTTTAGTCATTTGAAAAAATATATTTCAATTTATTTTTAAAGGTTTGGAAACATGAGAATGGAGGTTGACTTGTGTTTTCTCCTTATTTAAAAGTTATTTTCAAAACAAATCTGATGATGATAAAATAGACAAATAATCAGAGAAGAAGGAACAAAGAGAATCACACCAAAAATGATATTAATTCACTACCAACGTGGTAGCTATGTTAATTCCCTTCACTCATTAAGATTTATCCACTAATTCAAAACCTGAATTGCAACACCTGACCCAATAAATCAGTATTCTCAACTTTTAACTTGAAACCTACAAGTTGTTGAGGCAATTACCAACACATTAACCGTACAAATCAAGTTTTCTCAAATTCCAGTTTGAACCTATAAGTCATTGAGTCAATACAACACCTTGAATCTATAAGTCAATTCTTCTCAACTTTCAACTTGAACCTACAAGTCTTTGAATCAAATTAGCCACTATTGGACTTAGAAGTGTACATGAATTGGGTTGGGTTGTTATTGGCCAAATCCTATACCGGGACCGATCAATTTTATTTTGATTGGTTTGAACTCTCAACCCATGATTTTTTCATCAAACCCAAACCAAATCGACCCGATTATGAGCAGATTGGGTTGGTTCACGGGTAATAATTTTTTTTATGTAAAAAAATGTAATTAAATTTAAATACTTAAATATCTAAAAGATAATTAAACTATATCGCAAGATATTATTTAATATTTAAAATATATTCACAGACACAACAAAACACTTATATTAATTAAATTAGCAACAAATTCTCAATCATTGTCCAACAACTAAATTTTAACTATACATCAATAGTAAAAAAAAATAAAAATAAAAATAAAATATATGCCACATTAATGTGTTGGGTTCGCGTGTTCATAGGTTAAAAAAGTTAGATTTGATACCCGAACATAATTGAGTTTCAATTGGTTGGTTCGGGTTAAATCCAAACTCGAATGGTTTTGGTCAAATGCGGGTTGGATTGGATCGGGTGACCGCGTTCGCGAGTTCACCCAAACCTATGTACACCGCTAACTAGACTAGGTTATAAAGAGGTGGACTTGATTATGCTTAACACTTCTTAAAGAGAATGTTTACAAATTGCTCATTAACTTAATACACAACACTAAGTAATACAATTGAATAAGTGCTTTTGCTTTGAAATTGAAACTTTTGAAATAACTACTTAAGAATTTATGAATTTATGTGTTTGTTGTTCTTTTAGGTTTTCTATTGTTGTCTGTTCGTGTGTCTTCTTCTTCATAATCAATCCTCTTTAAATAAAATGAATTAGAGTTTAATTTTGTGCCAAATAAAATTGAAATAGAGGCGCTTCAGAGACATGCTAAGCAGATGCACGCTTGAGTCTTTAGAGGCATGCTTAATAGAGGCACACTTCAAACTATAAAGACATAGTGTTCAAAGGCAGATCCATGCACATAAGAACGTGTGCGTTGACCTCCTTTGACTTTGCTTGATTGACTTGACTTCCTTTGATTTCTTTGTTTTCTCCTAACATATTCGTTCACTACGATATCTTTGTTTTCTTTTATTTTTTTGTTTTTCAGTTTTATTTTTTACACACTCAATTAAATAATTAATACAATAAATTATTCTTACAAAATACATTTATTATTATTATCAAAATACATTGTTATTATTAAATCACGAGGAATAATTTGTTATTATCAAATCACGAGGAATAATTGTTCCTAGGACCAATCTAACTTCAATAAGTTCATGTATTTCAAAAGTGTCATTGTTTTAACTTGCCATGTCATTTTTCCTTAAAATCTCTATGATGTGGCATATTTAATATGGATTGCAACGTCGGATATTAAGCTTATGTGCAGTGACAGAGGCACGTTTTTGCCTGTAGTGGCTCGGAGCCCTGCTGAAATTTGGATGCTTTCTATTACTATGTGTTTATTATATTTCAAGCAACCACTATTATTACATCATAATTTTTTAAAAATATGTTGCATACCAATTGATGACGATCAAGTAGCAACAAAATGCAACAACAATACATTTCTAATTAATATCCCAACCAAATATATAGTATTGCTGCAAGATTTTCTTTTTATTTTCAACTCAGCATATTTATCTCTTTTTATTTATTTATAAATATACAACAATTATTTATATTAGCTATATATTACAAGAGTCACCTAAATTTCTACTTTTTCTTTTTACGAAAAAAAATACTATTGTAGCATTTTTCTTTATACGAGCATAACTAAGATCACTTCACACCAAGATAAATGATAATTTTTTATGTTTTTTACTTGTAGTATATGAAGAAAATGCTAAAAAAATTGAAAATAGATTTAATAATAAAATATATTTATTATGAAAAGACAAATGTTATATATTTTAAAATAATTTTTAAAGTAATTAATATTTTGTATGGAATTTGATAAAAATATTTGTCAAATATAAAATTAATTTTATTATTGACTCCTACTATAATGTAAATCTAGCTCTATCCCTCTTTATGTAACACTGAGTTGTCAAGTGACTAGAATGACATTTCCACCCAAGGGGTGGCTGCCACGTGGTAGGAACTAACATCAAATTGCATCATAATTATCAAGACCAAGAGTAAAAAAAAAAAGGCTATAAATTATATAGGTAAACAATTAAAAGGAAAAAAAAATCAACTTCCAACTTTAATTACTGGATATGCAAGCGTGTCATCAATTTTATTTTATTTTTCTATCGTCACTGTTTTTATATAGTAAATATTATGTTTAAGTTGTCCTCTTTATATAACAAATAATAATAAACATTATCAAATCTCTTATACTAAATAAAATAGTATTTTAAGGTTTTTTCTTTATATCACAAATAGAAATAAATATTATCATATATCATGACTATTAAATTAAATTTTTCATACAAACAAAATAATTTTAAAATCACGAGAATCAAGTAAATACTATATATAGAGATACAAATATTACATAAAAGTGCATCTCTAAATCATTTTTCTTCTTTATTTGTTTTTATTGAAATAAATTGTGACAGTGTTGAAAAAAATAAAAATAAGGGTTGAATTTTATAAAATATATGTTTAGTAAAAAAAAATTTAATAAAATAAAGTTGAATTATAAAGAACTTATAGTAGCATATAGATATAGAGAGACGAGACACAAAGTTTTTTTATTAGTTCACAATAGACTGTTGCTACATCTAGTTCTCTCTTTACTGAGATATTTTGTCTCGGTACAATCGATAACTTAATTTACTATTTTAAAAAAATAATATACAAATATTATTTACTATGCCTCTTAAGCTTTTTCAAGTTGACACCAATATAACCTTTCTCAACTTTTTGGCAGGTTACCGTTGAAGTTCATGGGTATTGTTATACCTCTTCAGGTATCTCTTACGAACGAAAGAGTTATTGCCACTAACAAGTTTATTTATGTCATCTCCAATTTATTTCTGAAATAACACAAAGTTTGTTTCTAGGATTATAACACTCATTAAGAGATTACATTTGAAATCATATATCATTTCAAATGTATCAAACAACTAGATTGATTTATGTCAATTCTACTATCATACACTGAGTCATTAGAGGACAAACAAAACAACATTGCACACCGACGACATATTTGTTAATAAAAGCTCACTCTAATGACTATGCATTTGATAATTATGGTAAACATGATGATCGTTTGATCAATATTTTAAGTCAACACTATTATAAAAAGTCAACATTCCAACATCATCTACTCATCATAGTAGATTTATTCACTGAATGAATAAGCTCATGACTATTATTGAAAAAAATGGTTTTAGTTGCAATCTTTTAATTGATGATAACAAAAACAAACAAATAAAGAACAATTATCCCTTAACTGTATTTGCTAAGTGTGCATATTTAGTTAGAAGACAAATATTTGTATTAATACTTATCTATTTTAAGTTAGCATAAATTATGAGTAAGTTAGAGACAATTATATAAGTTTTTCTAACACGTGATGTTATCACCTAATAAATAAGTAATTATATTTACTAATAGAGCAAATCATAATAGAGAAATAATGAGTATTACAATATGGGAGCTTCAGTCCAAGTCAAAGTGTTAGAAGCAAAAAAGAATATAAGTATTTGCTCTGATAGCTATATCCAGTGGTGATTGGACTACGAGAAAGGAAACCAAGACTTCGTTCCTACTCTACATTATTATCTGGTGCACACACTCTAAAGATGAAAACTATTATGCCTCTGGAATCTTTAATAATGCATGCTTCTGGTAGCCTCTGATGGTGCAAGCAATGGTCTGCTTCAATTGCCTTTGATGGTGCAAACAATATTATGCCTCAGTTTCCTCTAGAGATGCAAGTGATCCTCTAGCTAAGTTGCCTTTAATGATAGGAACAAAAGTTTATTTGTATTCCTCTACTGACTACATCAAGTGTTTGACTTAGTTGCATATGGAGAAGTAAGCAAGTATCTGACTCAGTCGCCTTTAATGAATGCAACAAACGTTTATTCGTCTGCCTCCGATGACTACATCAAGTGTTTGATATGTCTGCCTCTAATGAAAATCAAGCCTATGATAAAGTCAATGCCTATAAAAAAGTCAACATTATAGTGAAAGTTAATGATTTGATGGGAGTCAATCCTCCAAGAAGACAAAACAGTGTGCATCCTCTGAGAATCCCCATACTCTAATGGTCTGTGAGATAATGTTTTGCTTATTCTACCCTCTGATCTCGTATCATCTGCTTCATCTATTTTCATACAAGATAATACATATGATTTATGGGATTTTAATTTGACATGAGCTCAATGAATAAATTTATCTTCAAATATTGAATATGAAAATCCACAAGATACACATTATCTTTTGCAATAAAGTACACATGCATATTTTAAAGACCTCCAACGAAAATATCTCAACAAACACATATCCCTTGTATTTAAGAAGAGATGATCCAATCGAAACAGCAAAAGAAAGACATAGAACAAAAAGGGAAATTTTGAAAAAGCCAAGAACACATTAAAAGAAAATCACGAATACAAAATTATCCCAGTAAAGAGTTATTAGAATTGATGCAAATCAATCAAAGTGTTTTTTACACTTGAATTGATATATGACTTAATAAGCAACAATCTCTAAATGAAAGTTATAATATTATAAACAAAATTTGTGTTAATTCAAACATAAAGTTAAACTGATATAAATTAACTCGTTAGTGACATCAACACTCATGAACTTCAACGGTAGTTTTCTAGAATGTTGAAGAATGATTTTGATGACAACAACCTTGAAAGGTTTGGAGAAAAAATACTCAGAGCATTGATAAAAATACTCAAAGCCTAGAAAATAATTGTTTCAATTGAGACACAAACTTGAACTAATGTAAATCTTCCCAATAGTGGTTGTTTTTATCAACCACTTGACGATACAAGTTGAAAGTTGAGAAGACATTGATTGAACTTGTAATCTAGCCCGATAATGTTAGCTTTTCCTCAAATATTTGACGGTACTGAGATGGAGGTGAGAATATTGAACACGTTCATTGTTACTAGTAAGTGTTCAAGTGTAAGTTTCGATTCAGTGTGATTTTAGTAGATTAAGTCCTCGATGATAATGAGGAAAAATCTATTTGTAAATGGAGGACTAGATTTAACAATTGTTGTATTGTGAACTAGTATAAAAATATTTGTACTTTTCATCTATCTATCTCTCTCTCTCTCTTTGTTTTCTTTTATCTTAGTTCATTATGATTTAACCTTATTTTTACTAAACTTGATTTATAAAAATAAGTTGAATGTTTTAATAAACAACAATTTGGTGGAAACAATCAAAGTTTAATTTAAAAATGGCATGATAAAAACTAATCACACGATAAAGTATCTTCTTTGATAATTTTAATCTAATATAATATCTCTCATACATATATGACTTTGAGATGTTTACTCTGTTTAGAATGGCATGGTAAAAATCCTTTTTAATTTTTACTATTCTCTTTGGACATTCATTCATCTCAAATATAGAGATTTTGTTTTACTACTCAAAATATCATTAGAGAGTGATTACATAATAACAAACTTTAGCACATATGCTTACGCTTTAAAAAAAACTATACATAATTTTTTTTCAAGAAAAGACTTTGATAAATAGATGAAATTGTCATTTGAGAAATATATGTCATGCTAATGTGTTTTATTTATTTTCAGATAACAATTACAGTTTTCAAGAATCAGTTTTTGTCAATCCAGATTTTTAAAGAAATTTTAAAAACAAAAATTTGAGAAAAAAATGATTGATAAATACACTAATTCAAACCATTTCACTAATAGTTTCAACAGTAAATCATCTTTACTCGTACACAGTGAATTTTTCAATGAAGAGAACGAGCTCTGATACCAATTGAAGGTGCTGAAAAACAAAAATTTGGGGCTTGGAATTGTGTATTTCAAAATTTGAAAATTACTTGAGTTGTTTAACCAAAAGATATGTTATTTATCAAATCATTCAACTTACAATTATAAAACATGTTTAGTAAAATAATATTGAATAATAAAGAGTTTATGTTAGAGTAATAGAGAGAAAGAAAGAGAGGATACGAGGATTTTTATACTAATTCACAACAAACTATTGTTACACCTAGTCATTCCCTTACAGAGAGATTATGCAACAGTACATTCGATGACTTAATCCATTATTTAAACTATAGCATACATATATTATTTACTTTGTCTCTTCATACTTTGAGTATTCTTGTTTAGCCTCTCCAGACTATCACCATTAAAATCCTTCTCAACTTTCGGGAAGGTTGTCGTTGAGGTTCATGATTATTGTTATAAATCTTCAAGTACCTCTTATGGATGAAAAAGTTATTACCTGGAAAACACAAGAAATGGATGTTTGAATTGTGTTATACCATTTTTAAATTATACTTCAACTTTTCTGCACAAATATTTTCTTTGATCAAAACATTCAACTTACTCTTGTAAATTAGGTTTAGTGAAAACAAAGTTGAATTATAAAGAAATAAGATAAGGGAAACAAATAAAGAGGATGAAACATATATTTTTATACTAGTTCGCAATACAACAATTGCTACATCTAGTCCTACCCTTACATAGAGATTTTACCTTAGTACCATCGAGAACTTAACTCACTATTTTAAAACTATTATTTACTCTGCCTTTTCAAACTTTGAGTATTATTCTTTGACCTATCCAAGATGTACAATTATTATTTACTTTGTCTATTTAGGCATTGAATATTATTTCTTTGGCCTCTCCAAGCTTTACAAGTATTATTTACTTTGCCTTTTCAAGCTTTGAGTATTCTTTTTCCAGATTGTTGTCGCCAGAACCATTCTTCAACATTCTAGAAAATTGTTGTTGAGATTCATGAGTGTTATTGCCACTAACAGGTTGATTTACGCCAATTCAAGTTTGTGTTTGAATTGACACAATTTTTTTCTAAGATTCTAACTTTCATTAAGAGGATTTTATATATTCAATCATATATCAGTTCAAGTGTATGAAAACACTTGGACTGATTTACACCAATTCTAACAACTATCTATTAAGAAGATTTTTCATTTATATTTTTCTTTTGATGTGTTCTTGGCATTTACATTATTTCTTTTGATGTGTTCTTGGCATTTACATTATTTCTTTTTAACACATTGCCCTTTTTACTTTATGTATCTCTCACTATGTATTGGTTGAACCATTTCATCTTAAATACAAGGAGGAAGTGTTCGTTTGGATATTTCTGTTGAAGGTTTGTTAGGGTGTGTTCTCTGTACTTTAGGATAAGGCTCGTGTACTTCGTTTGCAGAAAAATAACATGTATCTTCATGGGTTTCAACAATTGAACCGTTGATGTAGATTTATCCGTTAAGCTCAAGTCAAATCACAATCACATAAATCACTCCTCATAACTTGTATGAAACCAGATGAAGCATAAGGTACCATATCAGATGATAAGATAATCATAAGTTGTCTTTCTAACTATTAGAGCATGCATATTTTGAATGATTATCAAAGTATGCGCACAGACAGAGGATACAATGATCAGAGGATGTCTTACATACCATTACATCATTAACTCTTGTTAAAGTGTTGACTTATCTAGATACTTGACTTTGTTAGAATGTTGACTTTAGTATAGGTGTTGAATTTTCCGAAATATTGGCTTCTCTCTAAAGTGTTGACTTTCTTTAGAGACATACAGAGTCAGACACTTGTTTGCATTCCCAGAGGCAACTAACCCAGACACTTGCTTGCTTCTTTAGAGGCAACTTAAGCAAAACCTTATCATATGCAACTTAAACAAAATATTATCAGAGGCAACTTAAACATAACCTTATTAGCACCCCTAGAGATAGTTTAGTCATACGCTCACTTGCATTCACATGAGTCAACTGAGTTAGAAGTTTGTTGTAGTCACCAGAGGTAAATATATCGACTCTCCTTGCAATTATAGAGACAACTTAGTAAGAACATATATTATTAGAGGCACTAAAGACAGAACATAGCTTGCATCTTCAGAGCATGTGCACCAGAGCTGAATGTAGAGCATGAACTAAGTCTTAAATATAGACGTTGATTAGAGTAAAAAATATCAGATGTTGAATTCAAAAGCAAGCTTGTCTTGAATAGAGACACGTTGATAAGAGTCATAACCAAAGTATGTCTTAGTTCTTCTTATATGCTTTGACCATAAATCAGAGGATGCAGTCTCATTAAAGGGAAGTTGCACGCTTAGATAAAATTTAAGGCATAACCATTATTTCCTTTGTGATAAGTCGATGAAGTCTATCTCTTTTGACTTTAACGCTTTGACTAAAACATTGTAGATTGTCATATACCCTGTAATACATAACTCTTGGTTATCTAACTAAATTTGCACACTTAACAAATAGTTAGGGGATAATTGTTCTTACTATTTTTGTTATCATCAAAATATCGATAAGAAGATTGTAGTAAATAAACGAAACGAGATTACCCTCATGGAAGTTCATTTAATGAATTTGTTTGTAATTTAACTTTGTTAGTTGATTATGGTTGCGTTTATTATTATTTTTAAATGTTAAACTAAAAAAAATAAAAAAATATTGACGGGTTGACCTGCAAACCCACCACAAGACGAACATAATAGTACTTTCTACTCGACCACATAATATAATATACAAGAGAGTTTTGTATGTCAAGCTTTTGGTTGCTTTAGAGGTAACAGGGAAGCATCTTCTAATGCATTAAAGTATTGATAGTTTAGGTTCGAGGTTGGTACAAAAGATTAATGAAGCCAATGCTACCGTAAGACTAACAGTTATTAGTTGTTTGTCTTTCATTTCCTCCTTGGCTATTTTAGTAACTTCCAAAATTCAAATAGATAGCGGCTGTACATAGATTTTGTGTTGACAAAATATATAAATGAATACAATTTTGATGTTATGTGGTTCTCTAAGTCAAATATTCCATTTAGAAAAACTGCACCATAAAATTGAAATTATAAAAATTTCGAAGAGCCTTAACATCTTCATTAACCATCAATGATAAAATAAATACATGCTCTAATCCTTTTCACTTTTGCTATTTTATAAAATTTTATTTAGCCATGTATGAAAATCTAACGCTACTTACCGCGGTAGCTAACATTAAGTGTAATAATGGTTCAACATTAATCATATTATTGATTGCCGGATATGCCCCGGAGTTTCAATTCCTCACTTAGTATTTAGTATTTAGAACATGGACGTAGATGCAAACGGCAAAACTGAAAATGAAAGAAGAAAGGAAAGGTACTCTATATTAGAAAACGGGTGGGTCCCATGAGGTTGTTTTTGGCGCGCAAATAATTTAGCACAGATCCATTTTAGGGTCACTCATTTTCATCTCTAAATTTCATTCTTCCACACTTCTCACTTGCCACCATCCACAGCCGCCGTCGCCACTCTGTATTTTGGAGATGTGATTTTTTTTATCTCTGTATTTTTAAAGGTATTAATTGATAATTGCTTCAACTTTGTATTCATGCTTCCTGAGTTTTTCTCTTTATTTGTAAAGTTATCAATTGATAGTTGCCTTTGATTATTTTATTTCATTTTTTTAGTGACCCTTTTTGTTCATTTGAAGCCATTTTACTTTTGTTTATTGAATTTGGTGTTTTTGTGAATTATCACTTAATATGGATTAATAAATATTAGTTCATTGATTTCCTTCCATTCTGTGTTAATTTGATTGTTTCTTGCTCTATATTGAAGTCATTTTGTATCTAAACATTGCTATGTCTAATCGTTTTGGTAAGTTATAATCAATAAACATAGAGGACCGTGAAAAATTAATTAAATTATTTTTCATGGAAAGGAACAATATATATTCAGAAGGAATAATGGAAAGGAACAAAATTGGAGTGAGTAGAGAAGTTGATGAGTCAGTTTGCGGCATAGGTGTCTGTGATTAGGCCAGTGAGGATCATTTGTGACAGAATATGCTTGAATTGGTTCAGCCATTGGCAATTATGTAACTGTCTCTAAGATGGAGAGGTTTATGGTTAGAGTTAAAGTTAGTCTTCTCACATGTTCCACCAACATCACAAATACATCCAAAATATGATTGCTGGACTTGCCTATCCATATATCAAAACAGTTAAGACATAGCATAATAACTTCTGTTAACATATGACAAATAATATACATTTATGGGTTAGTTTAGTGGATTTTCAAGTGGGAACAGTAAGTGAAGGTGTAGAGGATGTATCAGTGATAGGTGATTGTGTAATGGTGGGAATCTTTTCTAAGCTGGAATAGGAAGAAACAGACTGGGCAGGTGGGAATCTTTTATACGTAGATGGTTTGAATTGAAATTTAAGTTATTGCTTCATGATTTTAGAAGCATGAGGAGTATTTTAGATTTGCTTAAAAGTTAGCATTCTCTTTCGTCACAAATCTGAGTTTGTTGATGTGGAAAAATGATTGCATAGTGTTTCTTTAGAAGTAATTATATAAAATTTGTTCTATAGGAAAAAAAAAGCCTATAGAAATAAATAGTTCGGTTCAATTTGATACAAAGCAGTCCAGTTCGGTTCGGAGTAATAAATCGGTTCACTGATTTAAAGAGTTAGTTCGTTTTGGCTCTAAGTAAATCAAAATCAGTTCGGTTTGATTTTTTCGAACTGAAAACTGATTTAGTTCAATTTTCAAGAAGTTCTAGTTTAAAACTGAACTTTGTCCACCTATAATATATGCAGTACCAACACTTGAAATTGAAGATGTGTTCAGTGACCAGACATATATAGTTATATTCAATCACTACTATTTTCTTAAATTATTACTTGTTATATGTGTTAGTGTCCGTATTGTGTATGTGTATGTGTTAGTGCTTGAAAATGCCACGACCAATTTGATAACAGCGAAAACAAGTTTGACCAACCATGGTCAAGATGATTGAATTTGGAACTCACGTGTGAATTGTCCTAATTGAAACTCACTAACTAGATAAAATTACAATAACTCTTTTAGCCTTAGTTGTGACTTACGAGGATTCGTATGAAGTTTATTCTCTTGTTGTTAGCCTTTTTTCTATAGCAATATCTTTGCCCTGTTAATTATTTGGTAGATTTTGTGTTTCAGTTTTGACTTCGAGAAATTATTTGGTGCATGGGAAGCAGCAAGGCCAAGATATCCAAGGAGAAATATTCTTATTGTCTTCCTGCCATCACACTCGTACATCATCACTTTGCTCTCTCTTCATTCACTTCTCATTGTGCAAGCCATCTACAATCTTCATACAAATGATCCCACAACAAGAATCCGACTTTGATCCCAATTATCTCAAACCTTATTACGGTTAGATGCATCCAATTCCTATTTTTTTGTTTTTGTGTGTGGAAAATTAGCGTAAATTCTATCTGATTTGTATTGGGTTTTAACCACTTGGGCATTGTATCTTCTTTTCTTTTATTTCTTCCCAGGAAAGCTGTGTCCTTTTGGTGATATATTTAAATGGATGACTTATGGCCATGGTAGCATTTTTCAAATTCTTGCTTATGATGAATGTGTTAAATAAGTCTGTATCCTGACTTTTTTTTTGTGGGTTTAAAATAATTGTAGATGGGAAACATCCTGGTTGTGATCAATCTTACTTTGGAAGAAGGGAATTTTCCTTCACTCTGAAAGGGGATTTTTATCTGCGGTTCCAATCTTTCAACAACGCCCTTGAGCTTGAAAACTCCATCAAGGAAAAATGCCCTTTAAAGATTGACATTGGACCTGTTTACACAGTCGATGTAACATTTCCCTCTCTCTCTACAATTCAACATTATCATGCTTCAGTTATGTTATAATTGGTGCGGCATTTAGTGATTAATAGTAGTAGCAGTTGTGGTCACTAGAAGCAATAAGAAAGTTTTGCGAATAATCAGATGGGTAATGTATTTTTTTTCATCTATTAGCCCGTTCGTTTTTTCCCCTAATAATTCTTTATATATTGTTCAGCCTGCAAAAAGGCATGCCTATGCACAGGGTGATAATAATGTCTTTGCTCCAGTTGAGAGGGAGTTGATTTTTGATATAGTAAGATTTCCAACTCGAGTCTCCTAATGAAACCTTTAGATGCTTTGGCCTTCTTAACATTTGTTAACCTCTTTATTTTCACGGGGGGCTCTGTAGGATATGACAGATTATGATGATGTCAGATACTGCTGCAGGGGTGCTGATGTTTGCTTGGATTGCTGGCCATTGATGACCATAGCCATCAAAGTGATTGATGCTTCCTTAAGAGGTAGTAGTTTGCATTACATGATGTGAACAGATGGTGCAATGCTTGTCATTGATGTTCATCATTGAACAGAAGATTTAAATTTTAAAGTAACAAGATAGAAGTAGTTCTGTATATCAATGAAAGAAAATGGAGTGTACACAGTGACCTAGTGGAAATATTCTGTGTCTCTAACTGAAGTAACATAAGTTCACCTCACAAGTGTGATCTTTCCCTATCCATAGCATAGCAGGGAAAGGTGTCTTTACTGTACTTGGTCATTCCTTGGTGTTATAGATTTACTGTGCCAAAGCAGTTTGTTCTTTGTTGCAGGAAAATATGACTTCAACAATATGCCCAATATATATATATATATATTGTAGTAGAACTGTTGTATGCCTTTGCCTTCGTGATATTTACTTTTATTTGATGTCAATTACCCCTAGCACGTGGTACAGAACATTTGTTTTCATCCCGATTCAGAGCTTTTATCAGATTAATATTTATGCCAATGCCCAACGTTTGAGAATTTTATTCCCTATGTTCCTTTTGATCTTCAGGCTCAGATGCTTAACTAAAATAAGATGGTTAAAATACATTGGGAAGGATGTAGAATAATATCCAGTTTGCTGTAAAATCATCTGTACTAACTTATTTGATTGAGTCCATTGTACGCCACAATTTATAGCACATATATTTAATGTGTTATTTGAAGGGTGAAAAGTCTAATCTTCTCCACCCATTATCTGTTAGGATATAGAATATAGGATAATTGGAGTTAGTTAGTTAGTAGAAATTAGTTAGGAAGTTGATGAGTTTGTTTGGTGGTTTTAAGATTTTTTATTTTGACTATTATTAAAAAGTCTATAAATAGCCTTCAATTGGTAGAGGGGAATGACAGCTTTGAAGAATTAAGTTGTAAACTAGAGAGTGCTCTTGTGAGAAAGGAGAGTGCTCTTTTGAGGTAGCCTTGAGTGCAAGGCTATCATCTTCATTGTTAATCTCTTGTATCTTCCCTTTCAACCTCACTACATGAATAAGAAATCATCCTTTGTTTACAATCTTTATCTTTATTCCTTTGAATCTTTTTTTTACACCATTACTCGAGGAATTATTTCTTGCACAAAGAAAGGTTCCAAACAGTATCACCGTTATGCTGATTTCTGCTTTGGAACTACTGTTTCAGATGACTTCGGTTTTAAGCACATACTCTGGGTCTATAGTGGACGCAGAGGTGTTCACTGTTGGGTCTGTGATGGGAAGGCAAGAAGGTAAGACACTAGACAGTCAAAAGTTCTAATTTTTCGATCATCTCCACGTGGCTATACACAGTTTTTTTTTACTTCTGGCTATACACATAGTCAATTAGTCATAATTATATTATCTTTACTATTGCAGGTTGACTAATGAGCAAAGAGCTTCTATTGCTGACTATTATCGTGTTTACAAGGTAATATAATCAGTAGCAGCTAGTGTTTTTCCATACTTGTATTAGTGGTTGTTGATTTCATGTTTGTCCAGGGCAATGAAAATAGTCATAAGAAGATTTCTTTGATGGGTGCTGCTCTTCATCCTTTCTTGGCGTAAGTCTTCAGATGAATGACAAGCTTTCCGATGCTTATTTCATATCCTAAGCAGTGTTTTCTTTTTCCAGGACATCATACACCAACGTTCTCAAGGACTATTTTGAGAAAATACTGCTTACAAGTCAAAACCTACTTGCTACTGAGGAGAGATATGAGAAGATCCTAAGCATGATTCCTGACGAATGTACATTTTATTGTGTCTGTTCTCCCGGTTTGGTCCTTGTTATTTCATTTTATGCTGCTATTATCTTATGGTATGTATGTTTTACCTTTGCAGCTATTGCTTCTGAACTTAGGGGAAAATGGCAAGACAGTAGGCGGTCCTCTAGTGCAAAAGAAGATATTAATGTCGTGCGATGGGAACAGTGCAAGCAGTTGCTGCAATCCGGAAAACATAAGGTATAAAATATTCCTTTTGAGAAAGTTTCAAATATCAAGGCAACAATGGCATCTACTCTCTGCAATCTTTGTACTAGTAGTGGAAAGCAACTGATTGAGCATATAACTCGAGCAATATATATTGGTTCTAGGTTTATCTTGTAGGATCAGTTTCTATTTAATCTTAGAATATTTTAGATAATTTCTGAAGATTGATTTTCATATTACTTGGTGTTTATTATGATTGGTTTCTTGATTTCCATAAATATTGGTTAATGTTTAGTCTTTTGTATAAAGTAAATATCGAGTTTTTTATCAGTCAAATTACACCAAATTCATATTTCTTTTTATTCTTCTCCTTTTATCTATAAACCGAAGCCGATACCTTAAACATGGTGTCAGAGCAGTATCATCTCCCGTGACCTGTGACATCACTTTTTGTTGCTGAGTTCCCAAACATTTGAGACTGTAATAATAGTTGTATTTGAAATTCTATTTGTTAAACCCCCTTTGTTCTTCTCTATTAAAGATAACTTACTCTATAAATAGGGTTAGTGTTAAGTCTTTTGTATCAAGCTTATTATCAATCATATTCATATTTCTTGTTATTCTCTCCTTTTATCTAAAACCTCGTAACTTCATCAATCTGGGAATTCTTGGTCGGACCTACAAACAGTCACCTGCTTATGTTGTATAGTATGGTTGCATATTGTGAAATCCAATGCAGCAAATTATAACAAGATTTGCTGAAACAATCGAGTTGCTATTTATTGCTCATGTTGTTCTAATCCTTTTTCTAGGCACAAGGGTTGCGTAGATGCGTTGAAGAAATTGTGTTCTTCTTTACTTACCCCAGGCTAGATATGGAGGTCTGTCTATCAACTGACCCTATTTTTCTCTTATCCTATATATGATCTTTCATGTTATTAAACTATTTTCTTTTATGCACATTCATAATTCCCATGCAATATGTCTATATGGATATGGAAGACTAATAATACTCCCTCCGTCTCATTTTAATCGTTTGTTTTGAGTTGTGTGGAGTTGTTAAGAAAATTATTAGTTTTGTTGATTTTAATGATAAAATGAGTTTAATTTACTCATATACTCTTATTAATTGCAGTTAGTTGAGAAGTCGGACGAGTTGAGAAAAATAAATAAGGGTATATTAGTGGAAAAAAGTAATTAATGTTGTATTGATATTGTCTAATGACAAATAATTTGAGATAGAGAAAAAGGACAAATGAGACGGAGGGAATATCTTTGACTAATTTTAAGTTTTGTAGTCTAAATCTGTGCGTTTAACCAAGACTGTTTATGTTTCAGGTTTCAAAACACATGAATCATTTGCTTAAAGCACCGTTTTGTGTACATCCAAAAACAGGTTAGTATGAAATATGACTATGTACAACTTTTATATTGACACAAGCTGTTGGGTTTTTTATGGTGAAACTTTACCAATGGCATCATGTGCCATTCTTTTGCATATGATTTTTCAAATAAAAAATTAAAATTAAAAATCAATCTTTTCATTAGATTTTTTTAGAAGGTTCATTAGCTAATTTGATCATCAGCATAATTATGTGGTAATTCTTCTTTGTTCTAGGTCGGGTCTGTGTCCCTATTGACCCAAATCAGTGTGACGAGTTTGATCCTACTACAGTACCCACCCTTTTCCAGGTAAACTTATTAGGCAACAATAATTTTTTTATCTACAATGGGTGAGGAAGGAGGAAAACTTCCTTCAGGCTAAAATATTTGCATAGTTTTCAATAGGGATGGTTTTCATTTATTACTTGAAGATGGAGGCACTTGCATAAAGATATTTGCCCCCTTCTCCTATATATTCTCGTATTGGAAAGGAAACCTAAAGCTGTTATAAATTCGCATTTGGCCAGATTGTATCCCAATATCTTTTATTAGGATATTGTTTTCTGATAATAACTTCTAGGAATTTAATGTTTTTGTGAATCCTGATATTGTGATTTGTAATATGCAGCTTTTAGAAGAACTTAATAATGAAGAAATGAGAGCTGATGTTAACGGTGGTATGTTAATTTTATACGGACAATCCTGTTTGATTTCGAAAAACATTTTCAATTTTAATTTGATCTTGCCATGGATGGTAGGCTACTGCAATAACAGCTGTGACAGAGAGAATTGAAAGGTTGACTAAGGAGATTTCATTTTTGGAAACACTGAAAATAGTTATTTGGCATTTTCCAAATATTTACAAATATTGGATGTTGTCATTTTCCAAAAATAAATATTTAAAAATTTATAGAATGCATTCTCTAACGCTTATTTCTTTTAGTGGGAATAAAAGCAAAAAACAAATGGAGTAGAAGGCCCCCTAGATTTCCATTTTGCAAAACCTTTTCATTGCTATCCCCACACAATTTCTAATGCTAATTACAGTTTGTAGTCGTTAAATGTGATTTTGATATGTTGTTTGGTAGCGGAATGGAATGGAACTTCGCTTGGAAATGCCATTAAGCTTTTCAGATCGTCATTCTTAGAACCCTTACAAAAAGCCTGCAAGGTAAATTTTGATCGATTAGAAGAGCTTTATGTGAGAATGTTAACAATTATGACTCCTTTTCTGTTTCTAATTTATACATGCACACTGATGTTGATGCTGCTCTTCGTTCTTAATAATACATAAATAAGATTCAGGAGTGTCTATCCATCCTTATTATAGTCGATAATGAATACTGCAGGAGGAGATAGAACGATCCTATAATTTGAAGTTGCAGCAGTCAAAGAATTCCGTAGGTTGGTAGTGCAATGCATTCTTGATTGGTCATGTAGTGCTTGAGGTCAAATGAGGTCACAACAATTGTAGTTAGACACAATTAAAGGATGAAATGTTCCTTGTGTAATTTATTAAGAGGCCCTCTGTTTCCTGTTTGTATTTTTCTAGAAACTACAACCTGTGTTTTGATTCTGGTGAGAGTAAGGTAGTTGAATTTCAATCTCGGTTGTATATAAGTTGGATGAAATGCTTGGGTACTTTTATTTATCTATATGATATTTGACACTAATGTAATCCTTCATATTATGTGTCTCATTTAGATTATTTGACTTAAATTATGTTATTATTTTATAATGCCAATATAAAATTTATTAATTTTTTTATATTACCTTTATTTGTTAAAGTAATTGTAATTATATGTAGGCTAAATAATAAATAAAGCATAATGGTATCTTAGTTGTAACATTATTTTGCATGGTATGTGTTGAGTGAATTCTCACTAATATGTTATTGAAAAAAAATTAGTTTTATCGAACACCGAGTATATGATCAAAAGTTGACTAGTGCTCAAAGGTAAACAAAATCTTTCCATCACCACATTATTGGTACAATCTACCTACTATAGATTAGGTTAAATCTATCTATTAAAGATTGGGTTAACTATTTGCGAAGAGAGGATACCAACTACAAGTAATGTTAGCACGAGGTTGAGGATATATAAGAATACACATAAATACTCTAAAATTGAGGTTTTTTAGGAAGAAATGTCTCATTAGTACTTTTTCAACATGTTCTGGACAACAAATAAAATAGTTAACAATCGATTCAACTCACATTTAACAGAAGATTTGTATAACATTGTAAAAATAAAAGATCAAAATAAATTTTTTAAAAGATACAAAATTAAAAATATATTTTAGCTTTTAAAAATAAAGATATTCTTAAAAAAAATGAATTAGTGTATTATTTGGAGTTTGGGCTTCTCATGGTCGTTTTTCTTCCCTTTCCATAGCACAAAAAATAATGCCAGTAGCTCAAGTGCTCAACTCATAATTTGAACTCTTTGAAGGCTAGATGGCATGAAGCAAAAAACCAAAATGACTATTATTATAATGTTTTTGTTGATGAAATCCACAAGTATCTATTGGAGACAATCCTGTAAACCAATAGCATGACAAGTATATGACCTCTTTCAACAGATTTATTTTTCACAAGTGATCTAGAGACCTCCCTACTTGCAAGTACGGGTAACAGATAAGTTTAATTTGATTTTTGAAATAAAAAAATCCAAACCAATGAAAAAATTACTTGATTTAATTTGATTTGTTTTTGCAACATTTTCTCAAAAAATCTGAACCAAACTGAGTCAAACCAATAACCAACATTTGGTTACAAACCTGTTATGTTTCTACAAAGCCAACCTCATTGAACAGAGGATTACTACTATAATGAAGCAAAAATTTAGTAATCGGTTATTCAAATCTCATGTAGAATCTGTTATTTCACATTATCTTTATTGCATGCACAATGTTGACAACTGAAATATTAAGTTACATTACAATCTTCACCATTAACATGCCATGACATGATAAGATGCAGTAAACATATCCAATGGAGGGACTAACAAACAACACAAAAACAATTACAATTACAATACAACTGACCAAATGTACTTGAATCAAGATCGTCAATTGAATCATGATGTTAATTAATACATAAGAATTCAAGGAAAGTAACCTTAAATAGAAGAAAATAATTAAAGGAACTCCATCTATGAGAAATATTGAACAATTAGACAGAAGAGGTTTGAAATGAATAAAGTTTGAGAAACCTTGACTAAGCATGCAACTCACTCTTATATACCATTTAGTGTCACTTCCTTGTTAATTAAAAAAAACCATAATTAGTCTATGGAGTTTGAACATTTGAGTCCTTAGATTTATTCTCTTCCGAAGATGGTCGGTTCTCTGAGTCAGATAGCCGGATCTCTTCGATCATTCTCACCACTTCGTCCATACTAGGTCTCATATCAGGCATCTTTGCTACACACGCCATGGCGATTTGCAACATTTGCACCATTTCTTCTTCGATGTTTTGGTACCTCATTAGTTCAACATCAAAAACCTCGGCTGTCCACTCCTCCCGAACAACAGACTGAACCCACCGAGGGAGATCAACCATGTCATCGCGTCCAGGAGATTGGAGAGGCGCCTTTCCTGTAAGCATCTCTAGAAGGAGGACGCCGAAGCTGTAGACATCTGATTTATGAGAGTGCTTACGAGTTTCAATCACCTCAGGAGCGCGATAGCCTGCAGCTCTAGAAGGGGTTGCTGGAACGTTCATAAGTGCGGCCAGGCCAAAATCAGAAATGCAGCCATCATTATCTTGGTTGAGGAGGACATTTGAGGACTTGATATTTCCATGTGTGAATTTTGGACCACCAACAGAATGGATGTGAGCAATTCCTTTTGCAGTTCCGAGGGATATTTTTACTCTCGAGTCCCAATCTAATGGAGTTCTTCCACCTGCTCGACTTCCTGTAATAAAATCACAGTCCAATTCAAGGGAATATCTCAGGTAAATACTCTATAATGGCAATTAAACTATGAGTAGAACATGAAATTATCCAGAAGGACTTCAAACATCTCAGAGGTCTAATAGGAAATAAAGAGCTTGTATGTTACATACTTACAACTTTTTAAACAAATATCGCTTTTAGGAGTTTCCATCTGTCTGTTACAAATTTAAAGAAAATTGAGAATCTAAAAAACAATTCAAATTTCTTCAAATGAAAAGATGTTTTGAGTAACTTCTCTTGAAAATCATTTTCGACAGATGATTTTTTTAGAAAAAGAAAATGATATTCATTAGGGTAAACAAACATGATAGTTTTTACTTTTCCTAAAAATCTCTAAATTATTGAATACCAAAAATCGTTTTTTTTATAATGTGTAACAAACATGCCCCAAATAAGCCTACACAAGGAATAAAAGAAAACAAGTTCTTGCATAAAAATTTAAAACAAGTTATAGTTTTAGAAGATGTAATGTAACTGAAACTACTTAAGAGTTAGAGGAAAAGAAAGGCATACCATGCAAGATTGCGGATAGGTTGCCAGCAGGGACATAGTCATAAACCAAAAGCTTTTCATCTTTTGAATAATAATAAGCGCGAAGCGGCACAACATTTGTGTTTTGTCCAACTCTTCCTATAATCTCCATCTGCTGTTCAAATTCCTTTTTACCAACCACAACTTCTTTCAACCTTTTCACCACAACTGTCATTGATTCCTCCAATATAGCCTTATATGATGTACCATAGCTACCTTTTCCGAGAACTTCGGCTGAAGCTCTAAGCAAGTCTTCAAGATCAAAATTATAAGAACTTCCCTCAAAGAAAACCAACTTGTTCTTCTCAGGTTCTTGCACTCCACTCCCAAACTCTTCTCTTGGCTTGTCGCCCCTACCACCGCCACCGCCACCACTAGGACCCTTCCCTTTAACTTCTCTGGAGCCTCCTTCGTCCTTTTTCTTCAAACAACAACAAATCACAATAACAAGAACTACAAAAAATAGCAGCACGGCTCCTCCAACCGCAATGGCAATGATAGCTACCTTACTCAATTTACTTTTTGAGCTTTGTTTTCCACTAGCAGGAGGAGTCAATGCGGGAGGAGGAGGAGGAGGAACCGTCTTCGA
Source organism: Cicer judaicum (assembly GCA_037974835.1). NCBI lineage: Eukaryota > Viridiplantae > Streptophyta > Magnoliopsida > Fabales > Fabaceae > Cicer > Cicer judaicum. Next base: position 20,262,384 of record JBBPBS010000276.1, on the reverse strand, counting down.
GCATGGCTTTAGAGGTGGTCCACATAAAAGAGAGTTTCCTACAAAAGTCGAATTCGGATAAATGTGGAGGGCTGAAGGGATAGGTCCACTCAAATTATTGTAGCTTAAATTCAATTTTCCGAGCTTAGTAACATTGAGATTAGGTATGCTTCCGGATAACGAGTTGTTTTGGAGATTCAAACTATTTAGTTCTGTCAAATTTTGTAATGTCTTCGGAATTCTACCGGTGAAAGAATTATAAGACAAATCAAGTACAATTAGTTGGTGTGACAATGAAGTAGGAATATCACCAGAAAAGTTATTATGTTGGAGGTAGAGATACTGAAGAGAAGGAAGAGAAGCAATGTCAGAAGGAAGATTTCCGCCGAGTAGGTTGGACCGAAGGCTAATGATTTTCACAGCATCGAGCTTTCCAAGTGTATTGGATGGAATGGAGCCAATTAGTCCGATTCCAGGGAGCCGGACATTAACAACTCGAGTTCCATCTTGATTGCAAGTGATGCCTATCCAAGATGTACAGATTGATGTGGATGGATCCCACATCAAGTTTCGACGGTGCGGCACGGCATTGGCAAAATCGAGAAGGGCTTGCTTATCGGAATTAAGGTCGGCAATAGCAAGAGGTAAAAGAATAGCTATGACAAAAAGGAAAGAAGCCACTGGAGCAGAATCAAACTTCATGGAGAGTGGTTTTCTGTAAGAAATGAGACATAGACAATTGAATTTAGTCTTCATATTTTCCTGGTTTAGAAACATGAACATAAATCAAAGTTAGGATCCATTAGAATGAAGAAATGAAGATTAAAAAAAGAAACTTATTTCCAAGGTCAACAACATTAAACCAATAAGTCTCAGATCTAAACAATTAAATCTGCTAAAATATATTATAAGCATATTGTAAAGATAAGCACATTTCACTCTAGCATCATCTTACTTGAGTTAGAACAGAACAAAAAGCTAACTAACTTGAAGCATGTTATTTATAGGAGTCACAAACAATCCTTGTTAACAGTATGTGAGAAGAAAAAAAAGCATCAGCATGAAAAGAATAACAAGTTTTATGAAGTTGAAAAAAATTGCATCATTTCTTAAGTTTTTTTCAATCACTAGAGATGGAAACATATTGAATGATAACTATACCAAAAAGACTACTCAATAAAGTTAAAACAGCTACTTTAAGCATGTCTATTACCTAAATCATAGGTACAACAAGGCAATTACAAAGAGTAATTAGAGGAGAAAATGATGATTGTTGAAAACTTAGGCAAGAAAGGAAAGGAACAATGTTTGCCTTAAAAAGATACTGCTAAAAAGGTTAAGCTAGAAAGAGAATCAAGTTTTTGTTGATTCATGAACAGCAAAAAGAATTTAAAGATTTTGGCAGGGAAAGTTAGAGAGAAATCAAGGGAAGGATAACATTTCATATAAAATTAAGTCCTAGGATTAGGTAGTTTTAGCATTGTGATAACTTCATAAACTATTTGATAATTAAAACCAACATTTCTACAGTTTATTCACAGAACCAGATAATTTTGTCTAACCAAACATCAACCAACACAAAAGAGGAACAACCTGAATTTCTACATTAAACTTGTTGCACAAATAAAGAACCAAAATTTTCGTCAAATTTGCACCCCCATTTAATGAATTAGGAAGGAAATTACAAGATGAAAAACAATGAAAGTAGTTCAACAACTAAAAAAGGAAAAAAAAAACACACTTTTTTCCACAAGTACATTCAGATCCTAAAATAAACAAAACCCAAAATTTCCTAAACACAACAATTTAGCATCAGAAAGAATCCCAAAAATGCTTTGAAGAAAATTCCATTCCTCAATGTTAAAAAAACATTCTTTAAACAAAACTCAAACAACCCAGATCTGCATGTGAAATTAAGAGAGAGAGGGAGAGAGAGAGAGAGAGAATTCACCTGAAAGAAAACATGGCAGAACACAAAAAAATCAAGTCTTTACATTCAGAATATTCAGAACTGAAAAACAAGATAAAGTAAAGTAGCTTTTTTTTTTTGAAGCAGAAAATTGAAGTTGGTGAGAGTAGTTCAGCTTCAAATTTTCATGCAATAGTTAAAGCATTCAAAAACTGAAATTGGGTTACATTGGGAAGAAGCATTGCATTAGTAACAAACCAAAAAGCAAGGAACTTTGCATCAAATTCAAAAGCATTTCAAGTTACAGAGAATAATAGTAGCAGCTAGAATAACAACTGAAGAAAGAGAAAAAAAAACAATTTTTTTATAATTAAAAAACAACCAGATTCAAGAAAGTGACTTCATTTTTTGTTAGATAAAATATAAAAATAAATAAAATTAAAAAGTGAAGAGAAAAGTGCAATGCAGAATGGACACTGACCTCAATTCAACTTCCTTCTCTTTCTTGACCTCCCATGGACTCCACAGAGAAAGAGAAAGGTTGAGACTTTTTTTTTAGTTTCCTTATTTATTTATTTATCTGTTTATTTATATATTGTTTTATTAATTTATTATTTAATTTTGGTAACTGAATGAGTGACACTTGAGACTTTATTGGATGGGAGATGTGAAAGAAGTCAGAGGACAGAGTATTTAAAATCATTATCTATGATCACTCTTTATAAAGGTTTTACCATGAACAAGGTCTTCTTTGAAAAAAAATTAATTAAATAAACTCAAAATAATATATGAGGTTGGATTTGAATTCTAAATTTTTCACTAAGTAAATTTAATCATTAGATTATTTTTTTTTAAAAACATAGGATATAAATAATCTATGATTTTCTCTTTTATTTTTCTTATTTGATGTGTTTATTTCTTTATTTTTCTTAATAAAAACTATTTTATTTAGATGTTTAAATTTATGAAACCACTCATATGCAAGTTCTGATTTATGTAAGTTGGTTTATTAATTCAATTTTATTTTACTTCTTTATATGATAAATTTTGTAAATATTTATTTAGTAACATATTTTGTGAAATATATTAAAATTTTATTTAAAGTAAATTTAGCTGAATTGAAAACTGATAATTATAATAGTGACGTAAATAACCATGTAGTTCCTCTAACCATGTTTGGTTTTATTTCTAGTGAAATATTGCTGAACTAATTGTATCTTCTCAATTTTTGCACAATTTGTACTTGTGGATTTATTTTGTTAAATGAAACATTTATTTACTTTTGAAAAAAAGAAAATGTGTCCTTATAAAAAATTATCAATATTAGTTACCAAAACCAAAAAAAAAAAATTCTGTCAATTTTTTTTGAAGCATTCTCTTAGTCTTTCTTGTTTGATTTAATCTCCATAATATTTGATTCATGTTAAATTAAGCAATAAAAAATAAAGTTGAAGTAAAATGTAATTCACATATTACAATGAGAACTAAAATCCAAATGTTCTTATTTTTCTATAAGAAGAACACTGATAAATTTGTTATGTTGGGAATATAACCAAAAATAAATACATTGAATAACATTTGTTTTGGTATAGAATAACAAATTATTTAAGTCTTATAATAATTTCTTATAAACTTTTTGTACTGGCTGCCCTTTGAATTAGATTAAGATCCCGTTTTGGACGATTTTGTGTTTTGAAATTTTAAAACATGAAATTTTTTTTCAATTTTGAGTTAGTTTTTAAACTTTAGTTTTATTAACTTATTTTTGAATAGAGATGATTAAGTTATATTTTTATTAAAAAGGAATCAAAATTTAAAGCTTTGTTTTCTCGTGATAATTAAAAAACAAGTAATGGAATTTAGAGGAAAAAATGTCTTCAACTTTTCTTTTATTTTCTTGGTCAAGGTCTGTTCCTTTTCATATTAATAAATCAGTAAGTGACTTTTAAACGGTACCTCGAGGCTGTGACTTCATTTATTAGAATCCTAAGAAATTTATTTTCCTATCAGACAAACACACACAAAGAGTGATAAAATACTTTAAATTAAATTAAATAAAACTAAAAGAAAACTATTTATAAACACAAAAGCAAAAATTAGTCTTTAATTCTAATTTAATTTATAAATATCGTTATTGTTAGATTCAACATATTATCTTCAATATAGTTCAACCCAGTTCGCACAGGTCTTTCTTTCTAAAGCGGAATGCTCTCTTACCGATTCATTTTTACATCTCACAGTTTCGACAGATCGCTTAGCCCAATTTATCACCTAGCGATTAGTGAGCTATTACGCACTATTTGAAGTGTGGCTGCTTCTAGGCAAACCTCATGGGTGTCTCTGCACTCCTACCTCCCTTATCACCTAGCGATTATTTAGGGGCCTTAACTAGTGATATGGGTTGTTTTTCTCTCAACGATGAAGTTTATCCCCCATCGTCTCACTATTTCAATCGTAGTTACAAAAGGAATTAGTATCTTCATCATGAAAATATATTTTTTACTAAAAAAATTATCAATTCTGCAACAATGCAAGAGATGTTATGGATAAGATAATGAAAATCGTGGATATTTTTGACATTGAGATAGCCATTCCACCCATTTCATCAAGATAAAGAAGACGTAGTCTATCATAACTAATTCCTGCCAAGAAAAAGAGCGCAGCTCCAATAAATCTATGAGATATTATTTGTAAAATGACTTCGTATATGTGTAGTTAATTGTAATAAAATTTATTATTTCTTTTAAAACAAAAGAAAAAAGAAAAATTAACAAAAACTTGCTTTTACCGATTTATAGTTAAGGTTAACTAGGGAGTACGTTTCTCACTAACATGCATAATATTTTTTTTTAAGAAGTTAAAATAAATATATTAACAAAACCTATTTTTAATACACGGTATGTTAAGAAAAGAGAAAAAAAAAACTATTTATAAAAATCACCACAACAAAAAATTATTAATATTATGCAATTAATTGTCATCTTGTTGGAAATGATGTTACGCCTACGTCATGTATTTATAGATCTGGACTTTGATATTTGATTGATAATTGATATTATTCGTAGTCAGTTAATTATTTATTAATCATATAATTTGAATAGTCAGATTTTAAATTAATAGTTAAAGATTAATTATTGTGTGTAATTGTTATATGATATCATTGCACTTGACAATCTATGACCGATTTCTATATAAGATATTTCAATAAAATTTATGCAAATTAAGAAATATTTTTAATTAACTGTTTACATTTTTATGAAATGAATAATTGTATATATTTCTAATGAAAATATCAACAAAAAAAATTTATTTATTTCTAAAAATATATCTTCATTAGTAAATTTCATTTTCTCTTAATAATAATATTTCACTAAAGTATCTTATTAGGATAAAACGAATACATATTTTAGAAAATAAAAATACAAAATATTTTTATAAAATAAACGAGACTTAAATACACACATTATAATAAAATAAAAAACATTTTTAGATAATAGAAAAAGTTATTTAAATAATAAATATATCTTAAATATACCTTATAAAATGAGAAGTATAAAATAAAGCAAAATATTTTATAAAATCAGATTTAATTTAAAATAGAAATGATGAAGTAAGTTGTCTTTCAATGTCAAAGATGATTGGTTGAATTTGTAAGATTGATTGCATGGTTTCAAGCCCATTTTCAAGACATATAATACTTTAAAAGTTTCAAAAGAATATCATAGAACTACTAAAAGTGAACCACAACCTCGCACCATAATAAAATATTATCTCCGAATAAAAAAAAAATGTAAAAATTTGCATAAGCTTTGAAGTAAATATTATAATAACTTCAACGGCACATCAATTGAGTTCTAACCTTTAGTTTGTCTTGATATTGTTCAAGTGTTTTAGGTGTTTTCTTTTATTTCGTTGTATCTTTTTCTCATTCATATAACATTTATTGTACTGTAAAGTATTGATACATTTTTAGCATTTATTTTAAAAATAATATAACTTTAATAGTTTAATTTAGTAGTTAATTACAAATTTTGTATTTGTAGATTTCATATTTGAATTCTTCTATACCATTGAATGATCGGAGGGAAGACTAAATTCTAATTTTTTTGTTACAAAAAGGAAACGAAGTATATATACATTATAATTACCACATGATATTTAATTTATATTATATAAAATAACGAGTGATTAATTAAATTGATCATTTAAATTGTAAATATTATTTAAATTAATTATTTAAGTTTTTTAATTTGAAAAATATATCTTCAAAGTTATAAGACAATAATCGAAACGAAATTCCATTTATTTCTATCTATAGTGTTACATCTGTTTAGACTAAATATATCAACATTTTTTCTTATAAATAAAAATAGATGAAGTACATATTTAAATTTATATCTCTTATACATTATAACGTATACATTAAATGAATATTATATCTCTATATTCTATAATCAATCAATGCACAATTACAATTTTCACAAATTTATATATGAGATGCCTAAATTTTATTGGAAATTTATTATCTGAGTAGATGACATGTAATATCATATTATATTATCATTGCTTTGTAAAATAGAAAGTTTAAAAGCAGTTAATTATCTGAATTATTTAGAGATTGTGCAAGTTAATTAGAGTTATTTTGATTTTTGTTTTGCATCCATCTTGCATGCTAAATGAAGCAGGTTTCCATTCATTAGAAATTAAATTCATTCAATTAAATCAATCGACGGAATTCAATTTATGAAATTCAATATAAATAAGCTACATATTTAATTACAATATTACATTAATATAGTTAAAAACTTTTTTGATGTTAGAATTATTTTAATTAATATCTTTAAAATTTAAATATGTATTTATTAATTTAAAAAAAATTAAAAATTAATTTAATCGATACTTATAATTTTAAAGACTAATTTAGATACTGATTAGCAAAATAATGTATTATTTACCTTTGAGGAGAGTTGACGGTGTAATATTAGGTATGTAAGTGAAGCATAAGCAGAATATTCATGACGATGTTGATAACTGAGCACGACAAGCAAATCCACATCCAACTACTCTTTCCAACCACTTCTCTACCTTTTTGCGATCTGAATCTCCATTTTATTTAGTATAAAGAATACTTCTCAAATAAATTCCAACTAAGAGATAGATAGAAAAATGTACACAAATGGGGTCTATAAAAAACCTCAACTATACTATAGACTATTTAAATTCTAATACAAGACAAACAATCCAAGAATTGCAATTGCAATGATACTATATTGATCTCCCTATCATTTGAAAATTTTATATTGTCTTTCAATTAAATAATAACACCTACGTCAAAAAAATAACACCAAAAAGTAATTAATAAATTTATTTGATTTTTTTACAAAAAGGAATTAGTATTAATAATAATAGTAATAATCAATATATATTTAATAATTTTAAAATTTACATCTAAGGATATTTTTTCAGTGAAACTTTATATTTAAAAACATAGCTAAGAACATGATAAAGTGAGTAGAAAAATATTCCTAACCAAAATAATTCACTGTGATTTTTCGAATATGAATTGTCAAAATAATTCATTGTGATTTTTCAAATATACACTCTTTTAAAACCGTTTAATTATTAAATAAATTTTTTTAAAATATAATTAAATATATATTATAATTTAGATAAGCCGATCTAGGTGACAATTCCCACAATTCAAATCCTGATTTTTTTTTATAAAAAAGAAAGGTTAAATGGAATGAAAAAAAAAAGCATAATTATAAATAAACCAAAAATTGAAGTTGAATGGTAATTAAGGTAGTTAGGAACATACAAAAATTCTATCTAATTAAGATATTTGAATGGCAAGCAACATTAATGACGATAGAAGATGCACTAATGCAACCATAAAATTGTGGTAATTTTATTTCAAAATTTCAATGAAGTGAAGTATGGAACTAGGTCACTAAAAAAGAAATCTATTGAATGTGAAACTTCAACTCTCAAAATCATGATGTCTCAACTTTTAGCCAAAAAGTACATTATTACAATTGTAGCACCTAGCATGTGTGTTAAAATGTATCCACTAGTTTTCTGACCCAATATACTTCATAATAGAATAGAATTCAAAAGTCCAAGCACCAAAAAGAATAGAATTCAAAGGTGGGGAAATTTTGAAACTTTTGGTAATTAACATACAATTTATAGAGCCTATAATGTTTATCAGATCATAGCTGCCTATAAATTTTAAACGTAACAATATAGAAGGGGCCACATATTTAATTGTACCAAATTTATTATCAACTATAGAAAAACATTATTTTGTATAAAAATCTGATATATATATATATATATATAGAATCTTGGAATTTTCGTCTAAGTCTTCTAAGTGTTAATTGCCATTTTTGGAGTATTTCTTTTCAGTTTGATTTTCTTTTTCCACTTTGGCATCTCACTTCCAAACATCCAGAGTTTCGTTTACTTTTTCAAAACGAAACTTCATTTTGACTTTCTTTTTATGAAAGTGTTGGTTGATAAAACTAAATTTTGCAAAATATTATAAAATGGTTATTGATTTTATTTTAATTAATAACAATTTAAAGAAATTTAAAGTTTGTAATAAGATAAATTTATATATTATTAATTATTACGATGAATTTTTAGTAAGATATATCATTGACAATTGTTAAATTTTAGTGAAAGGATGAAATTAAAGATTTATACATTGATATTGTTTTTATATATTTATCTTTAAAGAATGAATAATTTAATGTTTTGATTAATTATTTATTATTAATTATAATAAAAAATATTAATTAATTAAATTAACGTAGTTGAAAATTCACATTTTTTTATAAAAACGAACAAAAAATTATCAGAAGAATTTTAAATTAAAAGACTGAGATGATATTAAAAGTTGTATATTTAATTTCTTAAATATCTAAATTATATATTATTTTAATACAAAATTTCTATGTTTTTATTACAAAATATATGCTCATTTCAGGTCGGCAGAGAAGTAGAATTTTTTTTGCACTCAAAATTAAGACGATAGCTGAATTACAATAATAATAAATACTTTTAAAACATATTCCTTCGTTATTTAATTAGTTTATAGAATGTATAGGATGCAGAATAGCTAGTATAGTACTAATATACTATATTATTCTGACAACAGCATTTCAAGTAACTAAGGTACATGGTTGTGATTATGACTATTAATTAATTACATGCTAGTTGGCTAAACACAGGCTTCCATTTCTTTTAATTAGGAAAAAATGTTGAGTCAAAGAAACTCAAATTTTAATACACCTAACACCACATGGAGGAGATTCCAATTGAGATCAAGTAATATTAGTTCTGCAGATGCAGGTCAATTCCCTTATTTTTTCTTTATAAATACCCTATAAATTAAATAAATATTTATACAATTTTTTTTTTTAAAAAATTGATTATAACAAGAGGTTTTGAACAATGGCTACACTTCAGTTATTTGAGGGGTTCAAATGCATAGTTTAATTTTCTTTCTCCCATTCAATCTTGGTCTATTCAAGAAGTTGTGTATCCCTTGGTTTGTCAGATTACATTCCCTTTATCTGCAAGCAAATGTTTTTGGAATCATATAAACCATTCACTAATCACTTACTATTACCGTTAATAAATCAATCACTAGTAAGTAAACAACTACATTAATTAATTATAAGTTTAATAATCAACTCCCAACACATGAAGATAAAATATTGGCAATAAAAAATTAATAAAGGACCAACCCAGATCTCAATAATAATTGGAAAAGCAAAGGGGTCCCTAGTACCATAGGAACAATTAAATGTTGTAATGTTTGGTGACCAATTGCTCCCAATACAGCAACGCTTGAGTTTACTCTGACGAACCAGCTCATGATTTATTTAATTTTATTTAATTTTCCAAACAACGGGTCCATTTTAATTTCTCGTGTCTTTGTTAACTACCATATAATTTTTTTAACAAAGAATTCGAGTGTTAAGGATGATAATTAAACTGTATGATAAATATTATGATAAAAAGATAAATTAATTATCTCGACTAAAGAATAAACTAGTACTAACAATAATATATTATAAAAAAAAAATGAATTTGTGTAATTTAATAGACACAATGATTTATTTTAAGGACAAAGGTAATAATACACATGATGCTTTAGGTTTTTGTTTGGGGAGGAAGGAGAGGGTGAAGTCCCTGCTTTGTTTTTTCAGCCGTTGTTGGGACCAACCTTGAAAGTGCACACAAACCTTCAGCAACACGGCTTAATAAATTATATGGGTTTGCAAGACTGTTCCAAATTTGGTTGGTCCTTATTCTCATCATCTTGTGTTAACTATTCTTAATGTTTACTTAAAATATGTAAAAAAAAATGTTATCAAATTAAAAAATTTAACAATATTATTAATCTTATGTTTAATATCGAATTGTGTTTTTTTACTATCGGATTTTAAAATCTAAAAAAATACTGATTATTAGAGTTACGTCCAAGAAACTTCGCGTGAGGCCCAGCTCATTGTATCCATGGACCCCAATGATATCTTTCAAAATCAGAAAATTGGATTTTATATTTTATATTTAGACTTATACATCAATATTTATAATTTATGTCTAACGATCTTCTAAAAATATCCTTATGGTCAATAAAAGTAGAAAATATTTGGACAATTCACATATACAACCTTCCAAAAATCTGGAAAAAAAAATTTTCTTTCTGGAATTTTTAAACTAAAATTTATTATTCTAATTTTCCCGTATAAATAAATTTGTATTTGAACTTTTTGATAGTTAATTTTTATCAAGAAATTTAATTCTTAAATTTTTATTAGCAAAATACCTATCATTTCTTTTTTAATTTTCTAGTATAAAAGATAACCACCAAAAAAAAATTGAAAAATGAATTTTCTGATTTATGGAAAAAAAAGTTATCATTTTCTTACCTATCGAAAATTTTAAAACCGAAAATTTGATAGACAAAATTTTTTTTCAGTCATTTTTGTTTATAAAAAATTTCAAAACTAATTATTTTGCCTATCAAAAATTTTCAATTTTTTTTGTCTACCAAAAATTTTAAAAACAGTTTATTCTCTATCATAAATTTCAAAAACGAAAACTTTAGTAGACAAAAAAATTTCTCAATTTCTTTTGGAAGGTAATCAAGGGATTCAAATTTTTTCAATATGATAAAATAAAAATGATATGATTAAAATTGAATTTTTTTAAAAAGTGTTGGAGTAGAAAAGTGAGGTGTATCATATATACTTTTGTCAAAATCAAAATACTCTTTTTGGAATGTATAGTGAAAAAAATAAGTTTCAAACAACATCTTGGTAGCGCATAAGACCAAAAATAAAGAGATGACAGTATCATGAGCATAATGTAGACTTGTTTTTAGTTTATATATTGATTTTTTAAGTTTTTCCGCTACGTTGGTCAACATATATTTGTTCTTCAATATTACAATTTCAATTATCGCACTTTAAATTTAGTATAAATAAACATACTAGTTAAAATGTTAGTGTCAAACTAGTGCTTTTAATTGAACAGTTAAAAGTAAAAAATAGATATAAACATATAAAAACAATCTCGTGAAAATCTCGACTCGAGTCACCGACGACACTTCTGAAGTACTTGTACAGCTAGAGAAAGAATGAAAAAAGTACTTTAAAAACTTCAAGTTCCTTTTTGTTTTTTGCTGCATACTTCAAGTTCCTTTAGAAATATCGTTGCAAAAGAAATTAAAAAACAATAGGCAGTGAAAACTACTGCAGAGCATAAGTTTTTCCTTTTCTGATCCCTGAACAATTGAATGTCAGTTCCAGACGAGCACCAAGAAAAATTGAAGAATTAACCGTGGATGTTTATTTTAAATTGTCCAGACTTGGTTTTCCAGAGGCTATTAGTTCACTAAATAGTCAAATATTGAGTAAAAAACGTATTGATCAAACATGCAGGTACTAAATATTAAGCTGACACAATAAATCTAATCGGTAAGTTACATAATAATCTCCATTACACAATGAGATGAAAAGTGTGCAAGAAGCAGAAACATTTTATCATTTTTCTTGAACATTGATATCCCAAGATTACTCTAGAAATGTACCCTTTTACTATATTCTGCGCCGTGCACATACACAAACAAATCAGAAAAACCATTCACTTGTAAAATTCAAAGTCAGTATCGGGCTTCTTCACGTTGGTCCTGTAACCCTTCTCGAAGTCCTTTGGCAGTATGACATATCTATTCTTACGAACAGCATGCATTCCCGCTTCTTGACAAATAGCAGATATCTGCAGCACCAACAATCATCAAATAAGTAATGCAGGCATCCATCTAAAAAGTTTGGTTGATGTCCTTCTTCTAACACCTATCTTTTAAATGATAAAGATGCAAACTCAAATTTACGTGGATGAAGTTATACATCAAAACCACATCACCTTGCGAGAAGGTTAACTCCACAGCATAATCCTTCTCACAATTACAACAAACATATTCCAAATTCAAAAAGTGATACTTTTTAGTTTTTAGCACCTCAATAAGGAAACATGGTAATTATCTTTCTAACATCAGTTTTCAGTTCAAGTGAAACTGTCAAAACCAGCAGCTTATTCTACTACTCTTCAACTACATATATCTGAAGATTGTAATAGATTCTAAAAGAAGCTACCAACAACTCCCTGAGCAAGTAATTAATATTCTTGTTTTAATCCTTCTCCCAAGGTGATGGAAGTGAAAAACAATAAATTTTGATGATTAGATTAATCCTCTACAATCCTAAAACTATTAAAAAATATGAACATAGAACGATAAATCATGAAAATGATTAGATATGAACCTCAGCAGCACTAATTTTGTCAGGACGGGAAACATAATCCTCCAGGTCCACCTCATCACTCAAGTTCATTTTGGCTGTGCAAACCTGTTACAAGTGAACTGTCAAATATAGGCTATAAAGCAGCTGAAAATAAACTATTAATTAGTTCAAAATAAAAGGCAGTGAAAGTTCAAAACAAACTGAAATTTGTCACTCATGAAACATAAAATGATCTTATTATTGACTACTAATAATATGGAATGCCGGCATAATTATAGCATATAGAATTATAACATATAGATATGCAAAAATAACGTGCCTGAAATACAAGCCTCTTTTGCCGTCTATCAGGCAAAGGGAACTCAATTTTGCGATCAAGCCTTCCAGGACGCAAGAGGGCAGGATCTAAAGTGTCTGCCCGATTGGTTGCCATTATGACCTTAACATTCACTGTCTGATCGAAACCATCCATCTGAAGAAAACACCAGGAGGTTAAACCAGAGAATATTTAAAACAAGAGAAGAAGTGTAGTCAAATCAAAAAGTCAAAGGTTAACAGATAAGGGAATTAAATCAATGTTTGATTAGCAGAGCCTATGCATAGTAATGCACAACACATTCACAGCTCCCGAGAGAATCATAGAAATATCTTTCATAGCAATACCTGATTCAAAAGTTCCATGAGGATACGTTGTACTTCTCTGTCAGCTCCAGTTTGGGCATCAAACCTAGCAGTAGCTATCGCATCAACCTCATCAATAAATATAATTGCAGGGGCATTCTCTTTAGCAAGACGAAATACATCACGGACCATTCGTGGACCCTGAAATATAAATAGCGGAGAAGATTAGAAATGATGGAGTAAACTATTGCTACTTTTAGTTCTTTTATGAAGATAATGAGTTTTCAAACTCCCAGGAAGTTTCAGGAAGAGTAGTTATAATCATGGAGAGGAAACAACATACATATGAAGTACTGTTGAAAAAGTCAAAAGAGTTTTCGAAGTCCAGGAAATTAAGGCTTTGGATAACATAAATGTAGATAATAGAAAATAGTGATTGGCAAAGTGTAATTTCCCTTCTTAGGGGTGTAGTTTATCAGACAACTGCTCCTGATTATTTCATAATGTGGCAGAAAATCATAAGAAATCATAAGGAAACAACATACATATGAAGTACTGTAGAAAAAGTCAAAAGAGTTTTCAAATTAAAAGTTCTGGATAATAAGGCTTTGGATAACATAAATGTAGATAATAGAAAATATTGATTGGCAAAGTGTAATTTCCCTTAGGGGTTTAGATAATCAGAAACTGCTCCTGATTATTTCATAATGTGGCAGAAAATCATAAGATAACGAAAGAATTTTATGACCAAATTCTGATATTCTTATTATGAAGGTTTCATACTACACTGCTATTCATAGACAAGCTAACAGCACACTCAAGCCCATTACATTTTGTTATATAACCATATAATAATAGAATGTGACAGCTGGGCCAACTAAACCTCTATAACCACTGTAACTCATTAGCCACAAGGGTACGATGCACACACGTTCACAGAGATACTGCTGACACTCCTAACATGGGCTAACAGTCACTACATTTTATAGGAGAGGACTTCGTATTCTAATTTCTTGTAACAATTTACAAAGAAAATTTTCCTTCAAGCTGATTTGTATCTACACACAAAAAACTCTAGGTCTGCCACCATACAACAGATAATGTAATTCTGAATCATCTCCTCCAGAGGTTAACACTAGATAAGCTCTCCCCACAACCACAAACAAGATAACTCATCCCAAGAACTCAAATTGATTTAGCATAAACTCAAATTACTTCCACTTGATTGAGTGAAATAAATTTTCTTGGGTGGTTTAGGTTTATATGTATGTATACATGCAAGAACTTTGGGTTATAAGTTATAACCTGAACCAGATCTACTCAGGTAATCCCACATTTATGAGTAAACCCTGAAGCTAACCAAAAATAGGAGGGGTGACAGTGTCACAAGATGCTTCAACAATCTAAAAAGGATATAGTAGGATATCAATCTCTTCATTGATTAAGAAGAGATACAAAATCTTCAAATTTATTGCTGAACTCTAAACAATGATATATGAAATGCGAAGGATCATTAACAAGACACCTCTTCCTTCACTTGGTGAAAGTTTTTCGTAGTCAGGAGGGAAGAAACAGAGAGGCATATTAAATGGGACACAAGTAAGTTCATGATAAGGAACAACAAATGCAAATGCATTAGCTGTAGCATATGCAAATGTCATCTAAAGTGTCCCCTATCAACAGCAGACTGAAGCACCATCTCAGGCATGGTGTGGTTTGTTGCAACCAACCACACCATACACAACACAATTTCTAGAAGCTGCATGGCAAACCGGAAAGGTAGCAAGCAAGAGGATAAACCTAGTCATACCCCTCTATCAGCTCATTAGGCTGAATCAAGCCACTTCATAAAGGAGCAACTTGATGACCTCCTAAAATTGTTAAAAGTCCAATTTGGCATCAAGCACTACCGATGCTACTCTTGCCAAAACAGATAGCAATCTTAGTACCTTATCCTCTATTTTAGAAACTACACCGTTGATTCAGGTGCTTCCAACCATATACCTGGTCTATCCTATTTGTTCATACATCACATGTTATTCTACACGCTCTTCTTATAAGAAAATTAGAATTGAGGATGGAATATTTGTCTATTGCAGGGAAAGTTCTTTTAACAAACTCCGATCTTGATTTAAAATTAGGCGAAAAAAGAAAAAGATAGGCAATATGTCAGCCAAAAACAAGACCAATCAGACTCCACATGTACTAAATTCTAAATGTTTAATGTAACAAAGACCTCTTCAATTTTGTTTCTGACAGTGACAATTAAGGCATGAGGAAAAGAGATAGGACATATATACTTCACCTATTTCAAAACATGTCCTACAAAAATCTGTCAAGAGTCATGTAACCATAAAGCTTTTGTGTCTGGAATTTCTAATGAATTTGTTCCAAGAAACATCACAGAAGCTCCAGGCAATCTCAGTTATAAAATGGAAATGATGGAGGAGATGAAAGATGTTCAAAAAAGCAAGACTTGGAAATAGTTGACTTTCCATGAAATAAGAAGACAGAAGTCTGGTGGTCAAAGGTTTTACACAAGCCTTTGGATTTCATTTTCATTATCAAAAGACATCTGGTCAAATAAAAAAATCAACTCAATTTGAGTTCTGCAATTTTTAGCAGTGAACTTTGACTGGTCTACACATCAACTAGATGTGAAGGATGCATGTCTGAATGGAAAATTGAAAATGTGTTTATGAGCCTGCAATCTGGATTTGAAAATAAATTGGGTGAAGATAAAGTCTGCAGGTTTAAGAAGACTGTGGGCAAAAACAGTCTCCCAGAGTATGGTTTGAGAGGTTTGGAGCAGTGGTGAAGAGTAACAGATACATCCAAACTCCAAAGTCCAAAGACAGGAATCGTACTTTATTCTATATACACATTCAACCAATGATGACGATGCAGCAAAAATTGTCGATGTGCATGACAATAAATTAACCATCCTAGATAATAGGGCTTGGATAACATAAATATTGATAATATAAAAAAAGTAACAAGTATATTTCCCTATTATTTAGAAATGTATTTTTCTAATATGATCAGATAACTATTTTTCAAGTCATAGAACAGAGGACTTTGTATTCTAATTTTCTTTAACAGTTTATAATACAAATTTTCTATCAAGTGATCCCAATAAAATATATACGATCAACCTTTTTGGAATAAATACAACAATAATATTGAAAATTAAGAATCTGAAACCCATAATCTTCAAAAGTAAACAAAGACTGAGTTAGTTACAAACTTACAACAATGTTACCATCACTTCAAATGCAAATGATAAAAATTCATACCTCACCAAGATACTTCTGCACAAACTCAGATCCCACAACCCTGATGAAGGCGGCAGTGGTATGATTAGCAACAGCTTTGGCAAGCATAGTTTTACCGGTTCCAGGGGGGCCATATAGTAGAACACCGCGAGGGGGGTCAATACCAATTTGTTTGTATAGCTCATGATGTGTGAGGGGTAGCTCCACAGCCTCACGAATTTCTTGCTTTTGGATATCACACCCTCCAATATCCTAAAAAATATCAAAACCATATCAACAAGGTATGTATGGTCAGGGCAGACAACATAAAAATATAGTAACAACAACAACAGTACATTCTAAAAAAGAAGTCAGCCAAACCATAATAACTTCACTATCTCATTCATTAGAAGGTCTAAGTTCCAACCCATAATACAAAATGTAACCTATATATGTTACCTCAGGTATACAAAATGTAACCCATTATTCATTAGAAGGTCTAAGTATATTCAGTGAATGTAATGATATTTAGGGAAGATGTTGAGGGAAGCGGTTGAAAATTCATATAAGGAAAACCCTAGATTTTGTAATTCTATCAAGAAATAAACCTAAACCAAAACCAATTGAGAAATAATTAAAGAACTAACATTATAAGTAACATCAGGCTTCTCAGATTGACTAAGAAGCGAGATACTAGAGTCAGCCTCCGGCGGAAGAACATCAACTAGCGCATTGGAATGTCGGTGAAGCGCTACAGACGCAGAAGGTTTAAGAAGCTCACGATTAATAGTACTGAGAATTCGAACGTAGTAGTTAGATCCAGTAGTAGATCCAACGATACCGTTATTCTGGTCAACCATCTCCATAAACTGACCGATAACAAGTGGAACCGATTGGATCCTTTTAACCTCTTCCTGTGCGCGAAGAAGCTCTCGCTTAAGATTCTTCTGTTCGTCTTTTACGTACTCTTCTTGGATGTCGATGAACTCGAGTTGTCGCTGTAGGAATTTGAGGCGGCTGTAGAGGTCATCTTCGTCGGAGGATGCATCTCCGCCGTAAAGGTATTCAGATTTTGAAGACGGGAGGGACGGTGGTGGTTCGGAGATAGGTTTTGGGTCCAATACCATCGCGGAGGATCCCATGGTTGAAAAGAGAAACAGAGAATTTGGGGAATAGGGTTTGAGTGTTGGTATGGAAATGGGATTGCTTTTTGGTGAAGTATGTGAAATAAGGTGAACGGTATGGAACACAAAAAAAAATGATTTATTATAAGGTTTATATATAGATATGGTTATTATTTTCGTTTTTAGTTTTTAGTTTTTCTTATTTATATGTGTACTATTTCAAAAAATGTAAAAAGTTTCTAATGAGTTTTTTTAATAAATAATAAGGATGAAATAGCTAATTTTTATTGCTGTAACCACTATGATGTATTTCACAACTTGATTAACAACGTTGATTTTGTATTTAGTGACGAGAAAAAATATATATTGTTAATATATATTAATTTTCTAATGGTAATAGATATGAAATCTTTATTTTCTGATTTATTGTATAATTGTCATCATTAAATATTTATTTAATCAACCGTGAGTATTGATTGGACGATATAAAGTTGTTTATAATCTCTATTTTTAAAATTTTAAAAACTAAAACAATTTCATTAATATTAAAGCAATTAATAAATATTAGTATCATATTGAAAACTATATCATTCTTGAACTTAAAACTTTGTTTTCTTCCTTTTTTCGTATAAAATATTTTTTCAATATTAATTATGTTTGAGATTGTATTAAATTTTAATTCAACAAATAAAATATCAATATTATTATATTAAATTAAATATAACATTTTAAAATTAAAGATTATTAAAATTTAAAATAGTTAAATATATAAATTATTATTATTGATTGTGTATGCTAGATATAAGTGATTCTTTTTTTTTTATTGATATTTATATGTGTATTATATAATTTATGATTGAAAAGATATATTATAAAATAAAAATATTACTAAATTAAGTAATTGAACAAGATAGAGGTATATAAGTGACGATAATATTGGCAAAAGAAACGATCGATCCGATTGAATGTGAAAAGGATCGAATTGGATATATAATATACGAAATAGGTGAATTAGTTGTAAAATGATGTTCCTATAAAAAAAAGTAAAAAATAAAGACTAATTATATAAATATACTATATGCAGGTTGATTGTGTATAAGTGACATTCCTTTTTAAAATTGTCAATCCGAATTGAGTTGTATCATGATATCTCTGAAAAATCAATTAGCACTCCAAGCTTCACATTTCAACTAACAATAAGAACATTATTCGTTTTACATAGAACAATCAAGAATTTAGTGGTATAAATATTTAAATAAAAATAGATATAAATAAAAATATTTAATTAAAAAAGATGGCAGTATTCTTTATTAAAATACGATTATGAAATTGATTTATTTACTACTTTATTTGTTGAATCGTCATTTTTTATGATTGTTTTAACATGTATTCTTTAATAGATTGTTGTATTATGTGTTATTGAATAAAATATTATATTTTAAATATAATTTTATGAAGATGATTGTTAAAAATGAATAATTTGTATTATATGTGTTAGAGATGAACTTATGTTTTACAAGGATGGGTCGTACCCACACTTATTTACTTAGATCAGCTATGTCCTTCATATAAATAGGTCTTGTATCTTACATGAAATGAGTTTTAAACTCCAAAACATATAGATTTGGTACACCATACTAGATGAGTTGGTGCTCAACGTGAGGAGATGATACTCATTTCGCGATAGTACATTTTCATATAACAATGAGACGTTTAATTGATTTATTTATTTTTTACATAATAAAAATGTATTTTTTGATTTATTTGATTATTATAGATGTGAATTATTGTTAATTTTAAGTGGATGAATTTATATATTGAAAGTAATTGTTTATCCTATAATTAATTTATATTTCTAAAGTATTTTTAGAAGAACACGTGTGTAATGGTCAAATTTTTCGGTTATGTTGAGAATAATACTTATTTTAAAAGTGTGGGCATTATTCAATAGAATTTAGTATCTCATTAAAGTATTGTTTTCAAAAGACTGAAACCATCGAGTACATCGAGAGATGAGAAGTCATACCTAATTTTAGAAGAGTAATTTCAATTAGATTAATTTAATAGATAAAGAATAAGTAGACACACTATCTATATCCTATTTTATTTCGAGGATAGTTATTAAATATTCAATTTTAAATATTTTAATTATTAAAGAGTTTTCAGTTATAATGATTTTATAGTATTATTTCTTTCGGATAATTAATTATTTGTTATTAGTAACTTCTTTTTTTATATATATTGAAGTAGCAATACCAATCAAAAGGAATAATGTTTGAATTGTGATCTTTTTGAAAATATTAATTCATGTGCTTAATTTAAATCATCTGAAGATAAATTTTGATTTCAACAGAATGTCCTTAACGTTATGGATATGTTAGAAGTATATAAAAACATATTAGTTCTAGATGATATGTGATCGGTGAGTGAAAAATAAATAAAGATAAGGATAAGAAGATCATACAAAGATGTATTTTGCTCTACCAAGGTGGACTATATCTAGTCCTCACAAAATGTGAGATTTCTACTATTGTGCGCAACACCAGAACATTATGCTCTGACACTATTTTTCTTGATCAGTTACAACTTTCACTTTTTAATCTTGAAAAAAAGTTTACAATTACCTTTTAGTCCATAAATAATTTTTACAAGTACCTTTTAATATCTGAAAGAGTTTTTACAAATGATGTGTACGATAAAAATGTTTACGATCTAAAAAATTACTCAACACTTATTTGAGATTGATTATCAGCAAGAACTAAATAAAGTGATCCTTGAATATAATGAGAGAGAGCTCAAGTTTTGCTTAAGTGAAGAGTTTTGTTGCTTGAGTATAAATGTTTACGTGTAGATTGATTGTCCTTAAGACTCTTACCTTTGTCTTCTCCTTGGTTTTCTTTTTATAAAAGAAGAGATGTTTGAAAGACTCAATATAGCCGTTATTGAACTTCTACTAGTTGTTAGTTTCGATTAAAGACGATTAAACACATATGTTATTTGATCTATATTATTCTTTGTAAACTCATAACGTTCTTGTTTATGAGTTTTATGGAGAACGTGAATGAGTGAGTGAATGAGTTGTGAAATGTCAGTCTTTTATTTGATAAGCATGCAAATATTTATACAAAATGGTGTAACAACATTGTACTTATGTACTTGTTGTCTTTGATCATAACTCATCAATATGGAGATCAGTTTGGTCATCAATGTGGAGGTTGTTTTCCTCATTTAAGTCTTTAGCTCGAGTTATAGGTTTGACCACCGATTTGATCAGTCTTTATACTCTTTAATTTGTGATTTGGACTATAGAAAATGAATCATTCTTGTGAAATTTTGTGCATACATGAACATTGGCTAAGTCGATCTCTTGATATCCCAATATTATTTTGTTTCAATATTTTCAAACCAAGACTCGGCCATACCATATCTAAATAGAGTGAAACTGAAGCAATACTCACAATCACATAATGAAGGTCTAGTAGAGCCTTTCAATGAGGTTGAAGTGAGGGATGCAATTTGGAGTTGTGATGGAGACAAAAGTTCACGCTAGACAAATTCAACTTCACTTTCACCAGGGAGTGCTAGAATTTAATAAAGGAAGATTTCGTGAGTTTTTTTGTGGAGGAATTCCACATTAATGCAGTGCTACCAAAAGCAATGACATTATCTTTTTTAGCACTTGTACAAATGGTAGATCTTCCACAATAATTGAAAGATTATATATAGGCCTATTTGTCGACGTTAGTTAATGGTAGTCCATTCTCATTCAAGGTTGAAAAGGGGCTACAACAAGGAGATATGTTGTGGAAAAATATGCTTTCAAAAGTTATAAGGTACATGAAAATCTTTATTTTAATATTATAATTTGCCGATATTAAAATTTTTGGTTGGAGAAGGGACTTGGGATAATCTATCGAGTATAAAAACTATCTTGAGGAGTTACAATTTGGTTTTTGGTTTAAGGGTCAATTTTTTCAAAAGTAAAATGTATGGTTAGAATATAGAAGACAATTTCTTAGAAGCAACATCAAACTTCATATCTTGTGCAATTGATATAGTACTCTTTCGCTTTTTGGAGTTTTCTGGTGGGTGCTAATTCTAGGAGATCTTCAACTTGAAAATAGGTAGTAGATTCAATGAAAATGAGATTATCATCGTAGAGTGGGAGACATCTTTCAAAAGATGGAAGGATGGTTTTAATAAATTTTGTGTTGAGTTTATAAATGGAAGGTCCTAGATAAAATTGCTCAAATTTCTAATAAGGTTTATGTGGGGGGTGGGGGAGGAAAGGACAAGAAGACAATAAATTGGGTAAGTTGAGAATAATGTTTTTCTTTCCAAAGAAGAAGGAGGTTTAGGAGCGAAAAAAAAAATGTAGTTTCATTTGGCATTTTTAAGTGGAGGTGACAATATATCTTGATGACAAATGTTACATGGCACAATTTAATTTAATTTTAATACGGATCAGTTGTGATTAATGTAGCGTTTAATTTGTTGGTAAATTTTTTTATTTTATTAAAAAAGAATCAAAAATAAAAATCTTGAATGAAATATTCAAATTTAAAAGTCAATTACGAATAGAGAAAATATTATTATCTCTAAAATAGTTATCTTATAATTAATTATATAAAAATATATATTTATTTATTTTATCCCAAAAATAATAATAAAAAAGAAAATAAATTATTTATATTAATAAAAAAATAATTTTTTTTATTAATTTAGTTTAACAAATGGGATACTTTGCTTCTACGTATCTCATGTGCAATAGAAAAATCAAAACACACATAGATCTTAGTATAAAATATTTGTGGATTAATTGATTTTATTATTACTCAATTTTATTTATTATTAAAAAATGGATTAATAGTGAAAAAGAAATATGATTATCAAATAGTAGGATAATAAAACACACACACAAATCTATATATATATATATATATATATATATATTATTGTGTTAGACCACACAAAAATTTTACACAAAAATTTTAGTAGAGTCGTCATATGTCACATATGATTTATCTGCGATCACCGTTAATTTTATTTTATTAAAGGGAAAATTATATAAGATATAAAATAATAATTTTGAATAAAAAATTTAGATTTAGAAGTCGAGTAAAGAAAGTATTATCACTCTACATCGTCCGATGGTTACCTTATAATTACTTGTATATAAATATTTATTTAATTATTTATTTTACCCCAATGAAAATAATAAAAAAAAATTATTTATATTGATAAAAATAAAATATTTTTTTTATTAATTTGGTTTGACAAAGAGAAGACATTACTCTTATATATCCCCAATTACAATAAAAAAATTAAAACACACTTAGTTCTTGATATAAAATATTTGTGTGTTAAGTAATCTTGTTATTGCTCGATTTTATTTATTATTAAAAAATGGGTTAATAATAATAAGTGAGAAAGAAAATGATTACTAAAAAGTAGGATAATCAACCAAAGGAAAAACATATCTATTTTTTTTTTTAAAAAAAAACTATTATTTCTTACAGGTTTCAACAATTTAAGAGGTGCATTTGTATAAAAATTAAAATTAACAATTAGATGAAAAATCATAATACATATAAAGTATCAAAATTTAATTTTTTTTTTTTAAAAACATCATATTAAATTCTTGAACTATAATTGTCTCATTTAGACAATGTATTTCTTTTTTCTTGGATTATTTTAGTGCAAGTAGTACTGCGTGGTTACAGAGAATATTATGTAACAATGGCGCTACAGAGAACTAACATGTTTGTGGAAGAGTAGATTCAACACTTCTCTAATTTTTTTTTTGTTTTGAAATCAATAATTATAGAGAAATTTGTGTAAGAATGACACAACAAAGAACACTTTCTAGTAGGCGAATTCAAGTAATTGATCTATATTTTCTAATCACTTTTTTTTAGAGTATGATAACACTCTTATTTATATTAATAAACTATGGTTATATAATTTTAAGAAATAAATGTCTATCATTATGACTAATTAAGTTGAATCGTTAAATTTTATTTTTTTCTTTTAAAAACATTCCTCAAATTCACAAAAATCATATTAAATATAAATCAATCAAATAAAAATCATTCATATTAATTTACTACAAAAAATATCATATTTATTAATTTTATATTTTATTTTATTTACTATTAAATAAAGATAAAAAAATTTAAATTCTTTTTACTACCATATTATTATTAACAAATGAAAATACATAAAAAGTCTAACATATATATATATTTTTTTAATAAAAATCGAATATCATATGAAAAATTAAATAAAAAAACATATATTAAAATTATTTATTTTATAAATAAATAAAAAGAACGGACAAAATTAAGTGTCGACGATTAAATTTCTTAATATGAAAGTAGTAGAAATTGGAAGGGGTGACTCATTGCCATGGAGAGACATTATGTTGAGTGGAAGAAGTGATGAATTTGAAGAAAATTTGACTGGAAAGACACTATGACCAATAAAAGCACACACAAATATTATGTACGGGACATGCCGAAAAGTTATCACTTGTTATCCTCGTAATTAGTCGAGTGAAGCTACTTTGT
Source organism: Cicer judaicum (assembly GCA_037974835.1). Taxonomy (NCBI): domain Eukaryota; kingdom Viridiplantae; phylum Streptophyta; class Magnoliopsida; order Fabales; family Fabaceae; genus Cicer; species Cicer judaicum. Next base: position 20,238,108 of record JBBPBS010000276.1, on the reverse strand, counting down.
TATAGGCCATAACTTATGGCCAAAATTATTAATTTTGTCTATAGATAGTAGTACTTGTAATATTTTTAGACATAATTAATCAAACATGTTTTTTTTACGCATGATTTATCTTCTTATCAATTTACTTCACTTTATACATCATTTGTTGAATAGCTTAAACACAACACATAGTACTTAAGACTCTTTGGAGTAGTTAAAGAACACATAGTTGAGGAACAAAGTTCATTTTTCAACATAATCATTTGAAGTAAATGAATCATAGTTGAAAATAGATAGCCGATTCCTCGCTTAATTCTTAATCCCAACAACAAATATATTTGATCTAAAATTTATATTAAATTCATTAACTTTTATCTACTCATTTTTGCTTATATTTTAAAATTTCAAATTCATCAATATTTTGTCAAGAAAACAAAAAAGGCTTAATCAAATAAAATTGTTGATCAAAAAACAAAATGTGAGTTGCTAAAGGCCCAAAACTTCTGAGTTGTTTCATATGCAAAATTCACTAATAGATCACACAAAATACTTAGAGTTGGATGATAATGAATTATAAAGGAAAACTTCAACAATTAATTAAGAAAACTTCGTCAAATTAAACCTTTGATTAAAAATTGAATATTTTAAACTTTAACTATGCTTAAGCATAGCAATCATATATGTTTTAGTGATAAAGCCATCTTTGCTTAATCCTTCTCTTAACCAACCTGATGAAGCTAATAATCACTCTATTGAACAATCTACACCCGTAACTACTCTTCCTCTAGTTGGAAAGAAGAGAAAAGGCAATGCAGGTGGTTCTAGAAAAACTTCTGAGATTTGGGACCACTTTAATGAAATTCCTTATTGTGAAATTAGAATTGCTGCTTGCAAATACTGTCATCAAAAGTATTTTTGTGAAGTTAAGAAACACAGTGCTTCCAATATGAAGTAATACATAACAAGATGCACAAAATATCCTTTAAATGTAGCAACTGACCCTAATCAAACTATTTTACAATTTCCAACAAGTGAGGGGCCTAGTTTTAGCAAGCTCTGTATTTAATGCTCAAACATGTAGAAAAGCTTTAGTTGTTTTTATCATTTTGGATGAGCAACCCTTTAAAGAAGTTAAAGGGGAGGGATTTAAGTACATATGTAATGAATTACAGTCTCAATTTATTCTACCGTCAAGACGTATTGTAGTAAGAGATTGTTTTCAATTGTATTTAGATGAAAAATTATGTTGAAAGGGGTCTTCAAGTTCGATTGTAATAGGGTGGTTGTTACTACAAATTATTGGACCCTCACAACCCACTTAATTGATAATGAGTGAAATTACCAATAAATAATCATTAACTTTAGTGTGGTTCCAAATCAAAGAGGTGGTGCAGTGGCTATGAAGCTTAAAGAGGTATTGAGGGAATGTGTAACACCCCAATTTTTAACAGCGCGGGTGTATTTTTTTTTTAAACAAAGAAATAAAAACAAAGAACTAAAGAAGAAAATACTTTTGGATAAATATTTTAGTCGTAATATAACGACAAAGTCAACAAATATTTACAAGCAGCAGAATAATTTTTTGAAATAAAAATTCAAAGTATTCAAGCATCAAAATACATCGGGACTATGAGGCTTATCGATCATAACTCATACTCCTGGGATATTATCGGCAGACCTGTACAAAAGTACTGCCCCAAGAATTTTAACTTTCCCCACGTCACATCAAAAAGTGGAATATGGATCCATCAAAAGAAAAGACATCAAACAGTTTAAGCATAGATACAATCGTCCAAAATGAAATAAATACAATCACAAAAGAAAGACATATAGTCCTTATACAACCACCTAATCTGATCATGCTACAAAAACTACACAACCCGAGTGATCTCCACGTGGCCCGCAAGATCCTCCTAACACAGCTTCGGCCAGGTATGACTAACTACTTTCCGATCTCCAGGGTACTAACTGGTAGGATGGTCCTATTTCTCATCTGAGGGCAAAGCCCAGATTTCCACAATAATTGTAAAGGTCACCAACCGAAATTAACAAATATCACATAGTAAAATTCTTATATTTTCAAATGCTCAAAAGAACCTTTCATCTTAGCATACTCCTCGAAAGGGTTTTCGTATGTCCAAAAATGCATAAACAATGTTGAAAAATGAAGTTTTAACAAACTGCACTGTCATAGCCAAATACAACTGAATAAAATGCAGATTTTCAGTTTTAAAATAGCTCTGAATCAATCAACACTTCGAATATTCATTAAATCAATTATGAACACATAATTACATCAAAACTTAATCAACCCAACTTCACACCTCAAAGCAATTACGACAAATCACAACAACAATCGAATATGTATATACAATCATCATAGTATAACAAACATAACTCGCATGTCAAACACTCTAATGCAATGCATATATGCCAAAATGCATGATTCCAGAATTCCAAACCAAAACCTTCCTCGAAGGGGTGTAAATCATAATTGTACAGCCTCTCACAGACCAGTACTAATTACCAAGGTGCAATCTCTCACGGATTAGCATGATTTACTAGCATGCAATCTCTCACAGACCAGCACGGGATACAAGAGTACAGTCGCTCACAGACCAACACAATTTACTAGCGTGCAGTCTCTCACAGACCAGCACGATTTTCTAGAGTGCAATCGCTCACAGATCAACACATTCTAGAATGCAATCTCTCACAGATCCGCACGACGCGACAATCCCCGCAAGGATAAGATGAACCAACAATTCACATGGCATCATCCCGTGGCCCATCATGGTCACCACTATCACCATGGCCCCATCGCGGTCACCATGTACTATGAAATGCATGAGCATACTCTAACTCTTTTCACCATAATCATTAAGTAAATGCAGCTATTAAAAGATTCCTCATTTTTAATATTCATTTAACACTAATGATTTTTCAAATACAACACAGAGCATACTCAAACATATTTATTCACACCAATTTCAATTTCCACAAACACACATAAATCACATTTTCGAATTCAATCCACACAAATTGAATTAAATTCATTTTCCACCAATCCACACATAAATTGAATTAAATTCTCTTTCCACCAATCAGCACATAAATTTTTTCTTAAAAATTCATAATATTAATTATGAACACATCAATTTCACCAAACATGAGTCACTATAATTTTCAAACATTAATCCCCCAAATTCAATCTCCAAAATTTTCAACCATAAATCACCTCAACAATATTAATATATCAGAGTTCTCCCCACCGCTAACTTAGTGCCAACGGTCTCGATTCCTTTTCGAGACTCAAGGAGCTAACTACATAAACATGAATATTCATAACAACTTGTTCACAATAAAACTAATCCAAACACAACAAAATTCCTAAAATTAATTCTTTCTCACACACCAAAGTTTTAAAACCAAATAATCTATATTATTTACTTAAAACTAAATAAAACAAATATCGTCAAAATTTCTCATACACACACTCGACTATTAAAGCAATGAAATTTTTGAGTTAGTAAATACTATAAACTTTTTTTTCTTTTTAAACTCAATCAAAGAGTAATTAAAATAGTAACATTTTAAACTCTAACCATTTTTAATTTCAATCTATCTTTTTGCTCAAACTCTTTAACTTAGTTAAAATTTGAATTTTTTCACAACTTTAACAACGTTATTTTTTTTGTAAAATTTCAATTTCAGTTCAAACTCATTTATTTGAAAATAACTCATTAGATAACTCAAACTCATCAAATTTAATTAATTCAATATCCACAAAATCCACACCTAAATCACATCTCAAAAATTCATAATAATCATTATGAACTTATAAATCAAACTAAATATGGATCACCACAAACCACACCTCAAAACACACCAAAAACAAATTCCACTAATTCCCACATAAACGAATTAAATTCATTTTCAACAAATTCACACATCAAATTTCTTTTACACAAAATCACAAATAATGTCCTAAATGAAAACTGAAATTTTGGAAGGAGCCCTTACCTTACCGATAGCTCTAACACGTGATTACGGTACCGTAATTAATTTCGGTAAAATTTAAGTTTCTGACGTCGCGTCAAAAACTAGCTCACTAGCACCGCAACGTGGCAATGAGCAACTTTCTCTTCTGTCACTTCTCGAATGGAAGCTTAGATCTAAAAGAAAAATGATAATTTGTATTTGTTGAGTTTTGAAATCACCAACATAAAATGGAAACCGAGAAAGAGAGAAATGGCAAGCGCAAGAGAGGCAGGAGAGGAGAACTTTTTTTTGAAACCAGCTAATAAATATATTATAATTAAAACCAACTAATAAATATCTCTTTATAAATATATTTTTAAAAAACAAAACATCCTTACACATTACTTCTCAAATTACTTTTTCAAAGTCATTTTCAAAGCCGCAACTCAATTGACATATGAGTTTCTCAATAACAAGTGACATTTTTTTAAAAAAAAAACTGTTTGATATTAAATTTTTCGTGACATAATTAAATTATTCTCCTACAAATAATCTTAATTAGGTCTCAAAATATATATATTAAAATATATATAAATATTAAATATATTATTAACTCTAATAAAATATATTTTTGATATTTAATTCCCAAAATAAAATTTACTTGGGCAAAATGTCTAAGCAATTTAAGGCAAAAATTCCTAAAATTGCATAAATTAAAATTTAGAAAATTTAGGGTCTTAGAGAATGGGACTTAGCAATATGTCTACTGTCACAATTGATAATGCATCATCAAATGATGTCGTGGTAGGATTATTAAAGAAAAAGATAAAATACATGAATGTGATATTGTTGGATGGGGCTTTTTTTCATGAGGTGTTGTGCTCACATACTTAACTTGGAGGTGACTGAAGGATTGAAGGACTTCAACTTTTCAATTTCTTCAATTCAAAATGTTGTGAGGTTTGTAAGATCCTCACGAAATTGCAAGCAAAAATTCTCGTGTCTTGATGTTCAAACAAGGTGGAACTCAATATATATGATGTTGGAAGTGGCTGTAAAATTTAAACCAACCTTTGATAAGCTTGAAGATGAGTAAAATTACAAAAAAAAAAAAAAAGAATCAATAGCTTTTGTGTGGTTCCAAATCATAGAGGTGGGGCAGTGGCTATGAAGTGTATATTGTTGCAGTTGATTATGCACCACCAAATGATGTCGCGATAGGATTATTAAAGAAAATGGTAAAAAACATGAATGGGCTATTGTTGGATGAGTCTTTTTTTTTTCTTCATATGAGTTGTTGTGCTCACATACTCAACTTGGTGGTGATTGAAGGGTTGAAAGATTTCGACTCTTCAATTTATTCCATTCAAAATGATGTGAAGTTTGTAAGATCTTCACCACATATGATGCAAAGTTTAAAGAATATATAGAATTTGTTGGAATTGCAAGCAAGAAATTGTTGTGTCTTGATGTTCAAACAAGGTAGAACTCAACATATTTGATGTTGGAAGCAGCTGCAAAATTTAAACCAGTCTTTGATAAGCTTGAAGATGAAGATGTAAGCTATATACAATACTTTGTAGAAGCTTCTCTATCCACTAATAATGATTGGAAAAAACGTAAGTGCTTTTTTCAATTTTTGAAGTATTTTTATGATGAAACAAAAGTGTTTTCAACTTCACAACAAACAAGTTTGCATGCAACTTTTTCCCAATTAACTTCCAACTTTATTGAACTTAAGTGTTCATCCATGGACCTCAACACTTGTTTAGCATCAATGTCAAACAAATGTTGATGAAGTACACAAAGTATTAAGGCAATGAATCTAACATAAATTGGCTCTTTTACTTTGGTGTTATTTTAGACCTCCGATATAAGGTATGTGGAGTAGTGTTTCAACGATGTATGGTGAACCAATTAAAAAAAATTGTTGATAAGTATAATTGATAATATTTAAGTATACAAATGGTATAAGCATACTTATGATACAACGTCTTTTTACCAAATTAAAGTCAATTTATATTTGTCCTTTCATAATTTATATTTTGTTTTAATTATAATTAGTTTTATTGTTTTAATTATGTTTAGTTTTATTTATTTATTTGTTATAGGTGACCTTTTTCTTTGAGTCACTCAAGACTCGTTATCAATCACATCACAACCAAGTAGTCGACCACTATTTTTTGGGAGATAATTATGGTTTTTGAGACAAGTCGGCCATATTTTTTTGGAACAAAAATGCTTTGTGAGTAAGGCGCATCATTTAGTTTTAGTTTATTATGTTGTTGAACGAGTTGGATATGATGGAGCAAATTTTTTTTTGAAAAGAGCTTGTTATTGTTTGCACTAAAGAGGATTTATTTGTAAGCTTTAATTTAATTGTGGTTTTACCACGTAATTTGTCAATACAATAAATTACAAACCATCTAACTCATACTTTTGTGATATTGGACTAGCTTACCATATATTTACATCAATTTCTACTTTTGTGGCATTGAATCAAAATTGACAAAAGAAAATCTATGTAAGTTAATCTTTTTAACTTTGTTACAATTCAATTGTGTATACAATGCATATGAATACTTGATTTAGTTATTTGTATAAAATTTGAAACCTAGATGTCATCACTACTATGAGAAGAGAACAAAACTGAAGCAAATTTCTCGATGTTCTTTGAATATTTTACTATAAATTTTGTTGTTGAATTAATTTAATTATATATAATATGTTTTACATTTTTTTACTATGTGATGTTAATATGTTATGTTATTGATTCTTTCTAATTTAAACATAAACATGAATACAACATCTATAAATTTCATCTTGTTGTTTAGTATTTTTATATGATATCCTTGATTCATCTTAAGTTTTAATTCCACACAAAAAGTAAGATGATGTCTTGATCTTGTTGTTTAGTATTTTTATATGATATCCTTGATTCATCTTAAGTTTTAATTCCACACAAAAAGTAAGATGATGTCTTGAGCACATCGCTCATTCTTTTTGAGTTGGACACTAATATAATTTTGTTCTATAATTTTTTTCTCTCTTCTAAGTTGCATTATATATTTATGTTATTGAAATTATATATTTATGTTATTGAAAATGTTATTGTCACGTGACTATAGTTGTCTTAAATTTTAGGTGGCTAATGGTAAATGTTATGTGATTGAAAATAATTATACAACAAAACTTTGATAGATATTATCAAGTGATTGAAAATTATAATTTAAAAAAATGGAAAAAAGATAAAAACAAATATAATGTATAATTGATAAGTTAGACTAATTTTTAATGTGTCACAGTTATATTATAAATAGCAAACTATACATAAAGTTATATTATTTTTTAGAAATGTAACATGCAACCTATATTATCTTCCCACCTCATTGCAAATGAAAATACTATTTTGTCCCTTAAAAAAAATTAAAGTAATTTTCGAAAATATTTTGATATTTTCGAAATGTATTGATTAATTTGAAAGTTTCGAAACATAATATTTTAATTTTTATAAAAACTTTTGAAACTTTTGAAGAAGTTGAAATCTTTAAAACATAATTTCTCAGATTTTCGAAAGTTTTCATTAATTCAAAACTTTTGAATCATAAATTTCCATAAAACATTAAAATATTAAAAAAATTTAGAATTTTAAAACTTTCAAAATTTTCAAAATAGAAAAATTTGAAAAAATAATTTATTTAAAAACTTTCAAAACTTTATAAGTTTTCAAGATGTAATTTTTAATTTAAAAATTTAAAATTTCGTTAAATTTTGTTGTAGCTTTCTATTTTTGAAATAGTTCAAAAATTTCAAACATCATAGAATACATT
>JBBPBS010000276.1:20185672-20229850 GCA_037974835.1 Cicer judaicum | reverse complement strand
TTTTAACTATTTTTGCAATACACATCTTAGATATCTATCACACTTCCTATCATTATAAGTATAAAATTTTAAATACTAATACAGTTTATATTTTGAAAGTAAACTACCGTAGATAAATAAGTTGTTTAATGATGAAATATAAATTAATATTATAAATATATATTATTAATAATATTATTTGGTAAAAAAATGTGATATATTATTAAATTAGTTGTTGTCAATAATTCCTTTATCGTAAAATAGTTATTGTATATGATACATAAATTAAAAACATATAAACATTGGTAAATACAATCGAACAAACTTAACTAAAACTACATTAAAAAAAGAGTATAAAATATTATTCAATCAATTCAATTAAATGTTAATTTGAAAAAAGTGCATATAAAATAAGTTTAACATTTACTGAATATAAATTTATTACACAATAATTATGAACTATACAATATAATCATTATAGTATCGTGATTTCTTTACATTCATATTATTACAATGAACACAAAAACAGAAAACGACTAAACACATTTTTCATTTTTTCTTATGCGAAGTTTGTGAATCATATGCAAAACCTAATAATTCGAATAAAGGTGAATAAAATATTTATGATGTGATTCTAAAATGAATCCCACTCACAAATCAATTATTAATGAAATAGAATATTTATAATTAAGATTCTAAGTTTAGGCGGTCACAAAAAGTCACAACCGAAAACCTATCCAATATTGACATGTATTTAAAATAGAAAATTTTCAATAATGAAAGTTTTCATTCAAAACCTATCCAATACACATGTTTTATATTTATTATAATTTATAAACCCTGAGTTTATATTCGTGTATGCAAACATAAAAAAATATGAAATTAATAGTTTTTTATTATTTTTTTAAGAGATAAATAATTTTAAATTAAAAATAAATAAAAATTAATTATTTAATTTTAAAGTAAATAATTTTTTTTTAAATAAATAAAAAGTACTACATCAAAATATTTATACTCATCTTTTTAAGAATTAGTATCACTTTATGCAATAAAATTTACATGAATACATAAATCGATATTATATAAACTTATAAATATTATTAGTTTTTGAAAATATATAATAAATTTAAATTCATTAATTTCTCCATTCTTTTATGATGTCACTTATTTTATAATTTTTTTTATTAATTTATCAAAATTACAAACAGATTCCTAAATATATTTTTTGTTAATAATTTTATAAATTAAAGTGACAAGTAAAAAATACATTTAAAGTATAAATTAATTAGTTTAAAATATATTTAAAGATCAAAATAACTGATAAAAAATAGAATTATAACATATATGTTTCTCTTTGTCATATCATTTATTTTTTAGTTTATTAAATATTAAAATTATTTTTTTCTTTAAAGCTAAGTGCAAGTTATTGCCCACACAAACTCATGAATCCATTCGTTGACTTCATCCTCCAATGATCACTAGAGTGGAAATGGGTTGGGTTACACTTTGTTAGACATGAGTTTAACGAAAATTCAAGACCTAAATATGACATGTGACATGTAGGTTTTGCTAGGATGAGCATGACCTGTTTAAAAATTCAACATCTAAGTTTGACGTGTGACCTGTTATAGGCTTATTTTTTAGGCCTGATTCTGGTTTCGATAAAAGTCTGATATAGTCTCCAAGTCTACTTAAAAAGCCTACCCTTTTAACATTTTTGAATAAGTAATCAAATATATCTTTAAATAAATTAACGAGTTAATATGTCAATAAAATTAAATTCTATTTTAATATTTAACATCACATTTTGAAAAATGTGACTTTATATACATTATACTTAAATTATATTTTATAATAATACATTTAAACATATAAAAAACTAAATAAAATTAATATGAATAAATTACTAAAAGTTAAATACATAACAAAAAAATCAAATATAATAATTATAGTAGTAAAAAATATTATTTATATTTATTTAAATAAATTAATCTAATAAATCTAAAAATTTATTATGTAAGTTGATATTGACCTTTTCCGTTAAAAAAAAAACAAAAAAGTCTGATATAGTCTAAGGCCTCTTTAGCCGTACGCCCCGTCGTATGCTATTTCCGTGTCTACCACTGTCACTCATGGATCACCCCTTTAACTTCCAAACTCCGACCAAAGCCTGCCTTCACATCAACTACCACATTTGCAACTTCATTTCTATAGGCCACAACTCCATGTTGTTTTATGTTTTTTCAAAACTTAAAACTTTAAACCATGCATGACCTCTGATCTATATGAAAATTACAAATATTATATTGTATTCAACATAAATTACAAAATTATCATCGTATAATAAAAGCAACACAGATCATAAAGCTAACAAGGAAAACCCACCCAAACCCGAGGCAGTAAGCATCTAGAATATGAAGGACTTTTCCAGGCCCATTTAAGAAATAGAGAACCTTCTCCTTCTGGGCTTTATCAAATCCACAGGCCCATCATCTAAATGGGTCGTATCCTTGGCCCCATGTTTGAAGGGGTTCAATTTTCCCAGCGTTTTAGATACAGAAGAGAAGAACTTTGTCTTCTTTGTCGAATGCGACGACGTCGTTCCATGTACCTGAGAAACATTATTTTGCTGCATATCCGAAATGTACATCTTCATCTTCGCCAACTCCGATCTTAATTCCTCATTCTCCCTCACCAACGATACATCTGTATTCAACCTGTTCTTCTTCGTCGCAGCGGTGTCACCGTCGTCGGATCCACTTCTCAGCCGCAGCTGATCGTAATACAGCGCGTGGAGCACAATCTGCACTGGTAACCGTTTGTTCTGCGACGCGTGCACGCGCGCTTCGTAAGATAACTTCAACGTATCCATCACGCTGCACACCTTCTCTCTTTCTATTTCATCTAGCTTCGGGTGAGCCTGCAATAACAGTTAAGAAACTCGTTAAACGTTGTCGTTTTGATCAATGAATCTTAAGAAATTAAAATTAGTGGTTGTTCAAGATGTTTTTAGTTTTTACCTTGAGATAGATATCCACGGCGCGGTATAGGTCATCGTCGACTTTACGTGCGTGTTTTGGAATTAAAATAGCGATGCCGTTGAACTTTGAGATGGTGAGTTCGTCGTACGCGGCGATTTCGGCGAGGTAGGCGTCGACGGTTTTGGCCACGCGATGCATAGCGCCGGAGCAAGGTACTTTGAGGTCGCCAGGTGTGAAAACCGTCGAGCTCTTCTCTTTCTCCACGAATACAGATACGATTCTGCGTACGCTTTCCAGATCGAAGAGTTTCTCGCCGTCGTAGGAGAACGACATTACGAGGAGGTCGTCCACCGTTACGTGTTCTAGCATCGCCGAGATCCGCTTCTCGAGTTCGCTTTTGCAGTTGATGGAGGCGCGGAGGAAGATCGCGCAACGGAGGAGGCAGCAAAGGAAGATGATCGGAAAAGCCGCTTTCTCGGTGGGGAAAAGATCAACAATCAACTCCAGAAGCGTGCGTTGTTTCGCTCTGGAATCTGAATTGCAAAAATCTGATGACCGAATCCCGTTGCCGGAGTGATTCCGGACTAGCTCCTGGAGCGATCGCTCCGTGTAGGTAATCAGCGCGCTTGCAAGGGTTGGCGACTTGGCGCCGCGCTGCTTCATACCTTTGATGACTCTCCCGAATAAATCGATGTCAAGAACGGCTAGTTCCTCCGTCCACCAGCTTGCCGGCGAGCGGCTTGGGAAATTTGCCTCGCTGCAAGCCTTGGCACTGACGGCTTCAACGCATCGTTTAACGATGTTGAGATCTTCGGCGTAGGGGAGAAGGTAGCTGCAGGACTTGAGGACGGTTACTGAGCCGGTAAGAGTGAAAAAGGCGACCTTAGAGAGAAATTCGTCTGTCCGGCCGGCAAGGTTATTGTCACAATGCTGATCAGTCATCTGGAGAAACTCCGCCGCACAGCGCAAAACGGCGACGTTATGGACCGTTATCTCGAAGTTAACGCCGTAACAGAATTTAGCTGCTTTCTCGAAGATTCCAGGACCTCCTGGTATATCAGAGAGATCGATTCTAGTGAGTTCATTCTCTTCTGCTTCCATTATTAGTTTTCTGATGTAGTTGCTCTTTGCCACCAACATGAACTGCAACCAGATTCAAAAACTTTTATTACAACTTTTCAATAATCACATACACTAAAACAAGTAAATACATATTAACTTATGAACAATCATTAACATGGATATTTGTTTGGATACCTTGTGGAGACTGAAACATGCTTCTCCAACTTCAACTATAACATCAGTAGGGATTTCTTGAGAGAAAATCCTGCAAATCAAAGTGCAAAACAGAAAATGGTTACTATGGTGGTGATAGAGATTAAAATAGACTTGTTAGAGAGTAAGCATGTGTAGACTACTATGAATGATGCATGCATGGGTTTGAAAATGAGAGAGAGTGCGTTGTTTACCATTGCCCTGTTCTCTCCATGGCAAGAGAGAGTCTATTGGGAGGGGTCGCCATGAACTTCTATTCTATTGCTATGGTTTTGGTATGGTGATTGGGAAAGAGAAAGAGAAACTAGGCAAAGAGAATGAATTGAAGAGATTGAGTAATGGATTCATGGGTGGTGGGTGGCTTATTATTTATAAGGACATTTTGAATCCTGTTACTATGTTATTATTATGATTTAATCTGCATGGATTGAACTGTGATTGTGGTCCAAGTTTTTGATGCTGACTGTTATGTTATCTTACTTTATGTTATGATGTTATCATCCTTTCTGTAAAGTGAATAGTTTTTTTAAGGTAATATTCCAAGTCATTTTCACTTCTGGTACTGTCCTTTTTAATCCGCTGGTAATAGTGCAGACAAGAAGAGTCCATTGGGGGAAATGGACCTCTTCATCTAGAAACCTTTCAATTTTTCTCCATTGAATCTCAACCATCCAACATGAGAGAGAAAAAGAGAGTTAAAATTTAAAGAAAAGCAGATGCTATGTTTTAGTGGTGGAGATTAAAAATTGAGGAAAATCAATAAAAAGGTAAAGAAGATCCAAATTCTCTACTTTAATTGATTTCAGTTTCACCCAACTGAAATGATGCAGATTTATGTCCAAATTCTCTACTACATTTTATCAGTTGAGCCTATAAACTAAGAAAAATGTTTTGTAGACAACAATTCCTTAAATTGACTTTTTGAGAGAGAACAAATATTAAAAATAATAAGATAATGAAATATATCAATAATATGATAAAAATAAAGGAAATAAAATGTTGAATAAATACATGAAAATTTATAATATTCAATATAAAATTTAGTTTTAAAAAATAATAGAATATGAAGCCATGTGATAAGTACATTTTTTTTAAAGATCTAAAATGATTGTTTATTTTTACCGATATTTGTTATATACACCTCTTACTAGTAAATATAACTATTTATTTCACAGACCTACTAATTATTGATCTCAATTCGCTTGCTAAAGGGATAAACAAAATTTATAATTAAAAAGACCTAAAGTTAGGTAAGTTAATGAATACTTCTTGGTCCACTTTTTTAAATTTATTTTTCCATTTTTTAAAAAAAAAATTGATAAAAATAATTTAAAGAAAAATTTATTTTTTTCACGAATTTTTTTCAAAGAAAAAAACAAATCTTTTTTTGAGAAATTAAGGTTTTTCATCTTTTTAAAAAAAAATGATTTTTAATATTTTTTTTAATTTCAATTGACAAAACAATTAATACATAACTCTCTTACTTAAACCAAAAAAAATAATAGTGAATTAGAGTTTTAAAAAGTTATCTCAACAAAAAATCTAATATTAAGGGACTTAACAAAAACTCTTCAAAAATAGACCATAATTGATGATTCTATTAACAAGTAGCAAAACCTTAAAACTATAAAGTATTTGCTTATTTGGGTGGGAGACAAAATAAAAAATAAGCATGTTATGGTGAGGTATTTTCCTTTCCTTTAATTATGAGGGACAACCACATGTTCACATCTAATATTTGGAGACATATCGCAATTTTTTGAATTTATGTAAATCATCATTTATGTTTTGGTGCCTACAATACTTACATCACTTGAAATAATATTGTTTCCACCAAATTACATGATACCTTCATGTGAGTTAAATGGTGGAATAAAGTGTGGGAGTATATGTGAACCGTAGATACTATTGATTTATAATATAGTAAATGAGTATTGAACATTATCTATAAACAAATGCGAATCAATAAAAGAAAATAATATATTTAGTTTTTATTATAGATTTGGTACATAATTTTTCTTAATTTTTTTTATTTATAAATAAAGTTAGAAACAAATATTTTATAGCTAACCATTAACTAATTGGTCACATTTGGATTTATATATTAAGTAATGAATAAATTTTAGATAAATTCTAACATGAATCATGATTTACTATAAATAAAACTCAATGACTATAGATGTGATATTTTAAAAATAAATGTTAATTAAATATATATATATATATATTATATTAAATTGGTTTAAGTTAGTTTATTTTTTTTATTTATAATGATGAAAATATTATAAAGAATTATTTTTAAAAAATATTATGGTTTATTGTTAAAATTTCTAATTCTTTTTAAATATCGAATAATGGTGAGCTAAAAAAAATTGACCTAAATTATAAATAAATAAAAAATATTATTTTAAAAGAATTGTTTAAATTTTATTTTAGTCCAATTAAACGAGTTGAAGGCAGAGGAGATGAGTGGCTTGGGAGATCGAGATGGGACGTGAAGAACATGTGATGAATTTGATTGGATGGGACTACTAGAATGAGTGGCTGAGAGGCATTCAACAGCGAGTTGGGCAATGGGCACCGCACTACACACATCACCATCACAATTCAAGAAGCTTAACTTGGTCGAAGATTTTCCACGTACCAACATTCTGAGCTGTGGGTTCCATCACACCTTGGCAGGATGAATATCTCGGATCAGCCATCAGCCATCATCCACTCCAATAATATCTTTACACGTTCAAAAGAACAATATCCTATCCACCTAAATAAAAGTGGCCCCATGTTTCCTAATAACACTCATATATAATAATCATTCAACTATTAATAAATAAATCATTAAAATGGTAATCATAAATTAATCTATGAAAGTACTATTAATGAGTAAATAGACAAATTAACTATTAAAATTACTGTGTTTAAATTTTTATCGTATTTGTTGATATATTAATTAAATATTTTAGTCATTTATATTGGTCTCGTATTAATATTATTATAATAATTTTTTTTTTGAAAGTTAAATCTTTTATGAATTAATTTGTCTATAATTAATTTATACACAATTATAATTACATACAATTTTTTTAGATGACAAAATTTTACTATAACGTGAATATGACATTAACGTGACGTTAATATGTATAAGTTACATATTCAATTATATTGTTACATCAAAGTAACTAACGATACATGTTTATATAAAAACTATTTTGATTGACATTTTACAATTTTAGAGATATATTTGTTAATTTACAAAATTTGATGACTAATTTGATCGACGTTTACGATTTAAAAGATTAATTCGCCTATTTACTTTATTATTAATTAAATGATACAATTGAAAAAAGTGTATTGAAAATGAAAAGAGCGAATTTTTTTTAAATGAATCAATTATTATGGGACAGAGGAAATACCTTTTATTTCTTTTTCTACACCAAATTTACATATCATTTTTTTCTATATTTACTATTTTTGTCCATCATTAACATATCACATCTATCTTATCACACAATCTCTCTATTTATTTATATAGCTTTTGCTAAATAAAATTTAGAATGAGAGGATAGTGACTTAGTCTAAATTTCAAAAATTAGTCTAAATTCCAAAAACCTTAAATCTGATTTCCTAATATGTGATTAAAGTTTATGGGTGTTCATAGATATTTTTTCATATAAGAAAGCATCTCAATGCTCAAAAACTTGGTAATAAAGTTATGCCTTCATAATGAGTGACATTAACTTCCTACATTCACAAAGTAATTTAGATAGTCAACTCATAACAAGATTTCAATTAGCTTTTAACTTTTTATAATAAAATCATGGCACACCTTCGTTATTTTGTTGAAGCTACACTATGTAGTTTTTGGAAAATCATAGAGTCTTACCATGGTTTTGTCGATCTATTGTGAAATCAAACATGTGTTAAATAAGAGTGCGATTGATTGGAGGTAGTAGGAGGGGAGGAGATGTAATATTTTTATGTTTTTGTGTCTAGTTCCATTTTTACGAGGGGAGGAAGCCAAAATCCTCAAAGAGCTCATTTTGGTCTATATCCGTTTTTGGAGTTTTGGAAGGGAGGGGAGAGGAAGAGCTTTATATAATTAACAAAACATTAAAATCTCTTTGCTCTCCTTAAACCAAACACAAAATTATTAAAATATTTCATCTTTCTTTTTGAATTAAACATGTTTTCAGTTTATCTCTTATTTCCATTCACTAAAATCTTTTTCTCTCCTTCATCGAGCCAAATAAATCCTAATGTTTTGTTTGGATGAGAAGAAAAAAAAAGTAAAAGGGAAGAAAAAAAAAGAAAAAAAAAAGTTGAAGCAATGAAAATGTTGTAAAAAATAATGAGAGACAGACTAGATAAATTTTTAGTTGTTTAGTAAGAATGAAAGTGAATAAAAAGTAGTATAATTATGAAATGACATAAGTGTCTTTAAATAAAATTAAAATGAAAGTGAGAGGAAAAAAAGAAGTATAATCATGAAATGATAGAAATGTCCTTAAATGAAGTTAATATATAATAGAGAATATTAGAATAAACTTTTAATAAAATAAATAAGTACTCAATTATAATAAAAAAGAATTCAAGAATACTAAAAAAATTAAAATGTTTTTGTTTATTTCTTGAAGATAAACAAAATTGCAAATAAAAATTATAAATACATTATTTGAAAATATAACTAAATTATGAAATATATATGATTTTTATTTAATTAATTTATTAGTAAAATTTGTCAATAAACAGTAGCCGGAAATACATTAATAATCTTCTTTATATATGATTCTCAGATTTATAGACATAAGACTCTATTTATTTTAATAAAATAAAAAGGTAGTAAGAACTCATTTTAAAGTTTTTTTAATCTTTTATTTAAAACACCTGCCATTATAGGATTTTTTATTAGTATATCATTTTTATTTCTAAAAGACTTTAGTTTGAAAACTTTTTATGTGAATGTCTTTTTTTTATGTTTAGCTAAGTAGGAGGTTGTTTCTTCGCGAAGCGACTGGTTAAAGGAAAATTCTTTGAAATTCAATAGAAGGTCGTTTTATGAGAAGCGACTTCTAATTAAGTAATTTTATTTGTTTATTATATTTTAATGTTTATTTATTATTAGAGTTATTAATTTAATTATTTAAAAATAAAAAATACTCATAAAAATTAAAATAACGTATATTAATAAATTATAAATAAATTTTATACTTTAATTATTATTATTATAATGAATAATTATTATAATTAAAAATTATTATAATAAAAATGATTACATAAAAATAATTAAATTATATTATAATTTTTTTTAAAATACATTAAATGATAATAACTATTAAATAAATAAAAAATATATTAATAACATGAAAATGAAACAAAATACATTAAATTAACGATAAAAATACATCATATTTGAGAAGAAACAAATATCAAGTTTTTATCTATGATGTCCACCTAAATGACTCCAGTTTCACATCTAGGATATCGTCGAACTCGTTTAGCTCTCTTAACAAGTTGCGGTTCTTTCGATTCATTCTCATTTCGATCATTTTTCTCAATGCAAGTTGTAGATGAATTAGAACCACTGTTATATACTTCCATTAAATTTCGATATTGTTGATTATACATCGAATCAAATACAACATAAGCCGACTAAGGAGTTGTGCACTGAGTTCCAAACAAATTATAGAGAAACACATGTTCTGTCGGATAACCGGGTGTTGGTATTTATGGCACTGGCGAAACGTAAAACTGAGATGGTGGTTATGTGCTATGACATAAAACAACTTGTACGATTTTACCTTGCAACACGTAATTTTGATTCTCGTTCCAATGGTTAATTTCTTTCCTCCAAACCTAGTTCCAATTATCATCAATCTCACACATCATGTCGATCTCATGATACATTTTCATGTCTTCTGGTGGTTGTGGTATATGTTGATGGAAACCGAACTGGAGTGTGACTCTATGTATATGATATTTTTCAACAATATGATAACAGAGTAGATAAATACATGCAGTCCAAGTGACCCTCTATTCTTCAGAAACTTCATGTTGGAACCCGAGATAAGGTCTCCAATAAAACTTATATGTAAAAAATAAGCTAAAGTAATTATAACAAGTATAAAAAATAAAAAATTTAAATTTTTTGAATAAATGTGGTGATCAATTGTTTTTTGATATTCTTCTACGTCGTTGTGAGGAACTTCAGCGAAATTTAGACCACAAGAATTAAACCTGTCGTATATAATAAAAATAAAAAATATAATAAAATTATTAACATGGTAAGCAATTGGTTTTAAAAAAAGAACAAATAATACAGTTACCTTTGTGAAAATGGAAATAACCATGGTTTGGGAGATTCAAGAGCGACACAAGACAAACGATACCATGCCCAATTTTGCAACAACAATGTACATCCTTCCATAGATATTACACCAAGTTTCGTTGCAAAACATAGATCTCTATAAAGTGTCTCAACTATATTAGAATACTTTATTTTAATCTCCCAATAGTGAAAGATATTTTAGATGTACACAGTTGTTGGATTTGTCAAACATCATTAGTCCTCTGATCATATGTAGTTTTAAGGTCTCCAATAAAACTTATATGAAAAAAATTAAGCTAAAGCAATTATAACAAGTATAACAAATTTGAATAAATGTGATTGAATATATTACTTCCTCAATCATCATGTATTCAATTTTTTTTCGATATCCTTCTACGTAGTTATGAGGAACTTTAGCGAAATTTAGACCACCTGAATTAAACTTGTCGAATATAACAAAAATAAAAAATATAATAAAATTATTAACATGGTAAGCAATTGGTTTTAAAAAAAGAAAAAATAATATAAATATAATATAGTTACCTTTGTGCAAGTGAAAATATCCATGGTTTGAGAGTTTCAGGAGCGACATAAGACAAACATATCATGTCTAGTTTTGCAAAAACAATCCACATTCTCCCATAGATATTACATCAGTTTTGTTGCATGACATAGTTCTTTATAAACTGTAGCTAAAACTGTTGAACTCCAATTATATTGAGATACTTTATTTAAATCTCCTAATAGTGAAAAATATTTTACATGTACACGGTTGTTGGATTTGTCAGACATCAATAACACTATGATCATACGTAGGATATATGCCCGACACGATGCTTGTTTTTCTAATTCAAATGCATCTTCACCAACATCGTCAAACGTATCCTTGAACCACTTTAATTTAATAAAATTAGCTCCCTCAAGTGGGATAACTCTTAAGTAATCTTGACAAATTTGTTTTACGTGTACCAAGTTGGAACCGCTAACAGGTAAATCAGAAACATTTAATCATAAAATATAATATACATCTTCCAAAGTTATCGTGCACTCACCTATGGGAAGATAAAACGTGTGAGTTTCAGGTTT
Organism: Cicer judaicum; assembly: GCA_037974835.1. Taxonomy (NCBI): domain Eukaryota; kingdom Viridiplantae; phylum Streptophyta; class Magnoliopsida; order Fabales; family Fabaceae; genus Cicer; species Cicer judaicum. The sequence continues at coordinate 20,218,204 of JBBPBS010000276.1, read as the reverse complement.
CCATCTCTCAACCATAGCAGTAATTAGGCTAACATCTATTTTATAATTTATGAGTTTGATCACTTCACCGAAGCGAGACGCTTGCAAATATAGTAATATGGCTTCATTTAAATTTTTTTTTTTAACATGGCATTGACATTTCAGTTTATCCTTTAAGGGTGACTGAAATAAATAACATATATAAAAAACTAAAATAAATAATGAGAATAAATAAAATAAAACAATAAATGAGACTAAATAAATAAACCAACTTTTATTTTCTTTATAAACATACTAGAAACCAGTAGAGGTTACTTTTAACATTTGTGTAATAAAGGACAAAAAAATTTAATTCCATAATAGTACATTGCTTAAGATTTGTACATTGCGAAACAATACAAAATCTAGAGCTCGAGTTTATCTAATAAACAATAACTGATAAACCAAGAAAATTGATACAAAAAATAAAGAAATGAAAAGGAGAAAAAAAGGAAAAAAATACTTAAAAATGAGAAGAAGAAGGAAATAGGGAAAGTAATCAGAGGATGACGAAGAAAGTTTAAGGTATTGTTTTCATCTTTGATAGATGTATTTAGTAATATATGAAATGAAGTAGTAATGAAAAAATGAAATTTGTTGTTATATAAAAATAATGTCTTAATGTAAGGAAGAATAAACTAAAATCACAAACAAACCCCTCGGTCCCTTTTTTTTTTCCTTCTTTTTTTCCTCTTCTCCTATTTCCCTTGCTTTGCGCTTTCTCTTCTCCTATTTTCCTTGCTATGCGCTTTCTCTTTTGCGTTTTTCTTCTTTCATTGGCAGCGGCGATAATGTTCCTGCAACGTGTGTTTGCCTTTTCTTTTGTTAAATTAGGTTTAGTTATTATTATTATTATTATTATATTACTTTTCAGTTTGATTCATTTTTTTATATTTATTACTTCTATGTTGATTTTTATTTTGATGATTACCTATGAAATTTATTTTTTGGATTTTAAGGTCATTGGTCCATTATAAACTTTATATTTTTAACTTTCATTCATTTTTATTATTTTCAAATAAGTCTTATTTTATATATTAAATTCAATTAATATTAAATCTACTAAATATATAGAGGAATTTTTCTATTAAAAATAATTGGATGTATTGCCTTTTAACTTATTAGTTGTTAGGATACAAGTTGTACAACCTGATGGTTCTAAAACTCATTTTTATAAATAAGATAATTTAAAAATTATTTTTTTAGTTTTTAAAATTTTGATTATTTAGATATGACAGTTTATTTGAGTTGGTATGATACAAGTTGTACTACTTAGTGGTCTTGAAACTCTATTTTAAAAAAATAATAAAATATTCTTAAAAAGATTAAATTAGATGTGACATCTTTTTACTTCTTGAGTTTTGAGACACGACTTGTACAACTCGATCACCTTAAAACTCATATTTTAAAACAATTATTCAAATCAAACAAGTTTTTTTTTTTATGTTCGTCAAAATTAATTTTTTTTAAATAACAAAATACAATTTATTTAAAAGCAATCAACATTCCCATATAAGTATATTTAAGCCGATATAATTTTGCACAATTAATTATAGGTAACCGTATTTTAATGGATGTCGTAGGGTGCTAATCGACTCTCGAACTCAAAATCTGGTATCAAAGACCGTTTTATTTTTATTTTTTAAGGGTTTTCCAATGTTTTCCCGATTTTAAAATAAATTTTGGTGGCGACTCCATTGAATTCGAGGAAAACTCAAAATTTTAAGCCGCGAAAAATATTAATGAAACTAAAAAAATAAAAATAAAAATAAATAATCATAATAAATAAAATAAAACAATTAATGAGACTAAATAAATAAAAAATAAAATAAAAATAAAAGAAATAAAAATAAATAATCAGAATAAATAAAATAAAACAATTAATGAGACTAAAAAAATATTTAAATACTTACAAATGCTTGAATGTATTTGTTTTCAACTCTATGATTTGTAGGTAGTTCCATGATAAAAATTCAAATTTTTGATAACTTTGAATGTATGATTGAATGATGTAAAGAAAGTGAAGAAGTTGTGAGTAGAAGTTTGGAGGAAACGTGTATTTAAAGGTTAGTCGATCAATGAGTCTACATATCGATAATACCGCAGAGAAATCGACATAGTGAACCTGGAGACATTGAAATGGTTAGACAACATACTTCAACAAGATTGGATTCAAGCATTCGTTGGAGGTAGTCGTTGGGGTCAGATGACAACCAACCTTGTGGAGTCGATCAACGTAGTATTAAAAGGCTCGCACAACCTTTCCATCACTACTTTGGTCCAATCAACTTATTTTAAAATAGGAATACTATTTTCAACCATGAGAAAACGACACACATCAATTTTAGTTTCTGGTCAGATATACACGTAAACTTGCATAAATTTTATAAAATTGAAAATAAGTAAATTCAATAGTCATAGGGTTGATAGTTTTGATTGGAGTAACCATACTTTCATGGTCTACGACACAATGGCTCCAAGAGAAGGGCGACCAATTGGTCATTTCAGTATAAATATTTCTAACAAGTGGTGCGATTGTAGGAAGTATTAAGTTAAACATATGCCTTGTACACATGTGATAGCAACATGTTGTAGCATAAAATATAATTATTGAAACCTTACATGATGTGTATAAGGTGGAAACGATAATAAAAGTCTATGATGAAATGTTCTACACATACCAAACAAAGGATATTGGCCACAATATGAAGGTGTTAAGGTGTGTCATAATCCACTAATGCGGATAGTTAAGAAAGGTCGCCCAAAGAACAAATGCATTAGAACAGAAATGGATACTATTGAAAGGGTACCAAGAAAATACGGATTATGTGGGGTCTCTGGTCATACTAGCGTATATTGTTTAAACGCTGCTACCACATCTACTCAAAATTTATGTATTTTTAATTTTTAATTTTAATGTATATTTTTTTTAAAATTTATAATATAATATAATTATTTTTATTTAATTATTTTAATTATAATAATTTTTAATTATAATAATAATTTAAATATAAAATTTATTTATAATTTATTAATATATTTTATTTTAATTTATTATTAATATTTTTATTTTTTAAATAATTAAATTAATAATTTTAATATTAAAAAAATGTTAAAATATAACAAAAATAAATTCAATTAAAAGTCGATTCTCTAAAAAAGACCTTATATTGAGTTTTAAAAAATTCCCCTGTATCTTCTCCAAAAAACTAGTGACTTCTTAAAAAGAAATTAAAAAAATAAAACATTCGCATAAATAATTTTTAAACTAAATATTTAAAAAAAATAAAAATAAAAAACAATATATTAAAAAAAATATAGTGAAGGAAGAAAGAAATCACTAATTCTAATATTCTTCCGCTGTTTGGATAAATAAGGAGAAAAATACTCTAAATCTAATAATTTTGTTCTAGTCAAATTGGGCAACTTTATGGTTCAACGTCCATCGTCCATGTTTCACCCAAACCTTGGTAATTGGGCCTCTTCCATTACTTGTACTTGATGAGAAAACATTTGTTCCCTACTCAATTGAGAAAAAACATTTTAGACCAACTTTGATATGTTTCGTAATTCATTTCGCGCGCGTAGTATAGGTGACTTGGAGCTTTATTTCCCACATTAACTTCAACTTAACATACAAATTTCAGAATCAATAAAGCAAGAAGTTATTGTAAGAACTCAAATAAAAAATTACCTTAGTTGCAGCGATAAAAATATATTAGAACTTTTATTTGTATTCAACAGAAAAATTAGAAGAAATTTTTTTTTTTTTCTCTCTCAATAATTTATGTCAATAAAATAATTTCATTCGAATCGAATATCGTCATTCCATATTAAATATAAATATTTATCTTCATTGCAATTCAAATTCGAGTTCATTATATTATAATGTAATAATGTATCTCCTGTACTAAAAAAAATGCAATAGTTCATTTTCTGTTTTGCTTCTTTATATTTCCTTTCTAACTTTCTTGTAGCTTTTACTACTCTATCAATATCGACAAATACAAGATCTCTTGATAAAATTCTTTGTCCCCCTTTATATAAGATTTTTTAGATTTTTTAAAATTTTCAACTACATTATCTTTCTTTTTTTTTACTGAGATACCCCTAATTAATTTATATATTTTATGCAATCAACAATAAATATTATGATATTAACATCAATTAATTATCTCTCTTCAAAAATAAACATGTAAAAATGATATCCATTTTCGAAAAAGAAAATTATACAATAAAAAACTTTCTTAATTTACATGATTTTGTCTATAATATTCTATATTAATTTAAGGATATAGGTAGTATTATTTTTTCTAACCAAAAACTATTTCTCCAATTGCTTAAATTTAAACCATTTGTAGTAAAAAAATACATAAGGAAAATTGATTTTTCAAGTTGTTGACGTGAATTGAATTTAATTTGGGAATTTGGGTTTTCAATTTTGGTATTTTTAAGTTTTGGTGATGACAATGTTTGAATTTTTTTGGTTGAAGATGAAACGATGGAGATGTTATTGTTGAGTTTCGTTATTTTTAATAATAATTATTTTAATCTCTTCAAAAGAATATTAAAATAAAATTTTCAATAATGATGTTAATCTAGCTTGCTACTCATCATTTTTAGTTGATTAAAAATGATAAAAATTAATTTGTGCATATTTTAAAAGATAATACATTAATGTAAAAAACGAAGATAAAAGTCGTAAGTATTATAATTAAATAAGATAAATAATAAAAATATAATTTTATCTGATATATATTAATAATATTTAGATTCACAATTTAGTTGTTGTGTTGTAAAAATCATATAATTGAATATGGTTTGAATTTTGACCGAACAAATTAAAGGACATTAAATTAGACAAAAGTTGTAATTTTTTTTCTTTCATTCAACGATAACACAATTTTTTTGTCATTCGAACATATTCCTTCCCTCTCTATCTCAATTTTATAAATTTTTTATATTTTTAATTTAACTAATAACATATAAATAATTAATCTATTTAGATGGTTCTATATCATAAAATTATATATCACATAATTAAAAATATATAAAATTATTATTTTTTTAATTTAAAAATATGAATGAGCCATCAAAACTGATGATTTTTAAAACAAAGAGTTAACTTTATGAATTAATAATAATAAATAAAATAAAACTACAATTAAACATATAATACGTTGGATCACATGTTTAAATGTTCAATACTCATCTTTTCTTTACTTAGTGTTTGTGAATATCGTCCTTCAACATTATATAAAACAAAGTTAAAAGTTTGTTGATGGTACAGTATCCAAAAACTAAGGTAGAAAAAGGTTGATCCCTAGCCACAATAATGGTCCCTTCCCTTGTACTCCAAGTTGAGAGGGTTGTCTTGTTAATTCAATTGCTTGAGAATGACGTTACATATGGCTGTATCAACACTACCCACAGCCTTATTTTTGCTCTGCAATACTAGCAAGGAAAAGTGATAGTTGTAGAAACTTTGTAATCTATGTGTCGAATCAATTTTATGGAAAATTATTAGTATGTTGTGTGGTTGTGGCAATATTGGAGTGAGCCCATTAGAATTGGCTAATGGATTGAGTTAGTTATTGTTTGTGAGAGATATAAATGATTTTAAAAAATAAAATTGATTTTGAGTTTGGACATGGGCTCTATTAACTAGAATGAAATGATTGTGTAAAATTAACTTTAATTAAAATTGAGTTGATTGTTAATTGATTTATGTTTAAAGATATATTTAAGTTAGAGTAAGTTTGAACAATAAAATTTAAATTAAAAATCACGTTCAGAAATAAAAATCCAAAATTCCGATCAACATTTAATTTGGAAATAGCACACAATTTCTCTAAGTACAATACAACTTCTATTATGAAAATTAAGACATTAAAAATTGTAACAATGAAATGTCAAATGTACGAAGAATGAATTATATAAATTTACGTGTTTGGAAGAAGAAGTGTGAAATCATGCAAGAAGAACAAGGAAATATTATATAGAGAGAATATTACTCTCACATTCATGATAGGTTTCAATTTTTTTATAAAAAAAATTAACTTTTAAATTGGTTTATAAAATTGGACAATTTCACCCTTATCTAATTTGGCATTGGATTAACTAACAATTCATTTGGCCACATAAATATTCAATGTCCATGTTAACACGACTAACTAAACGAACTAACATAGGGATTAATTTTGACCAACGTGATTCAAGTTAAAGGTTTTATTTTCTTATTTTTGAATTTCAAAGGGAAAATTTTCTTTTCACTCTCAAGATAATATTTGTAAAATCTCATTAGTCAAATCTGCAATACTACCTTTAAAAATTAGGTTGTTTCTCATCCATCAAGGCGATCACATCACAAGTAACCATATTTGGAATTAATTTGTCATTTTAGATAAGAAAGGTCGAATCTAAAAGACTAAAACCAACCAATGTGGGACTTGGGCCCTCTATTCCATCCAATACAATGGCACATGACTCCTAATTGGTGAGTGTCTAATTTTTTTTTTTGATTTTTTATAATATAATACAATGAGGCTAATATTTTTTTCAAATGTGTTTTTATTCTCTAAAAAATTATGTCTTTTCAAATTTAGTCTCTAAATTTTTTATTTTATTTTTATTTTATTTTATTTTAAACAGACTCTTTTAGGGGCTAAAAATATCAATTTTTTTTTTATAAACAATATTTTTTAAAATAAGAATTAAAAGTGAATGAATTTTTGTTTGAGACTAAAAATTTAAAAAGTTATTTATAGAGATTCAAATTTATTTTACTATTTTTTTAATTATTAAAATGCAATTTTTTGTATATATATATATATATATATATATATATATATATATTGTCAATGTAATTTTTTTATACTAATCAATTACAGTTGTTCGATCGTAATGTATACATTGTCAGTTATGTTTTGAGTATAGCTTTTTTTAGAATATTAATGACGTCTTTTTTCTAAAAACTCAATATTTTTTTTTCTAAATTTATTTTAAAAAATGTTTATAGTTTTTTTCACAACTACTTATAAAATCACTTACATAGTTGATTGTGATCTGGGAATTTTATAAATCTTTATATACAGATAATACATATAAATTAAACTCTATTTTATTAAAAATTAAATTTTTAAGATTAAAATAAAACCTCTAAAATATTTGAAAGACTCTTGACTTAGAATTTTTCATATTTTTTTCTCCCTGTGGATACACAAATCATGTTTATACATGCAAAGGTGACCAAGATATACTAATACAGCATCATCAGAAAACAACATAATTTTAATACTATTATTTGGTACACATAATTTTAATTAATACTCTTCTTATTAAAGACTCGTACGTTCGTGTAAAAAAAAAATGCTTAATTATAGTTTTAGTCTTCCTATTTTAGTTGAATCGCGTAAGTAGTCCTCCAATTTTGTTTCTCCCTAATTTTGGTCCCTAAACAGAATTTTGGTTTAAAACTTAATGAAATTTCATTTTTTTAAAACCGTACTGCATCATTTATGATAATAGATTTTAGATACAATTGTTGTAAATAAGATTTTGAGGCATAATGTGACTTAAATAAACGCAAAAAATATAAAATTTCATTAAATTTTAGACCAAAGTTATGTTTGAGAGACCAAAACTGCAATTAAACAAAAAAAAAAAAGAAAAAGAGTGCAAGATAAAGAAAGATATGTTATATGTATAGGTTGATTTATGAGTAATTATATTTTTAAGTAAATTTTAAATTTTAATTCTTTTAAATTATAAAAACAATTATATTATTTTTTTGGTGATTATTGTTTAATATAATATTTTTATTTAAATTATTTATTTACTAAAAATATATTTATTAATTGTTTCTGGCTTCGCCTCCTTGTAAGTAGATATGTTACATAGTCTAGGAAATATATCTTTGAAATTAAGCATGCTCCCCTTTCGAAGAAGATTTTTCCAAAAACTAGTCTCCACTCTATCATTCACTTTACGTTTATAGAGTCAAAAAATCTTCATTGGAAAAAAATCCAACGAGCATTCAATCAACAATATGTCTTTCTAATTTGCGACGAATGTATTAATTTGCGATACAATTTTTTTAGATGACAATCTGTCTGTTTAAATGTTGTTTGAAATTGTTATTTCGTCTTTTATCTGATCAAATGTTGTCTCAAATTGTTATTTTGTCTTAAGTTCATGTGAATGTTATTCGATTTACGTTTTAAATATGTTATAATGCTATTTAAAAATAGCTATTTTCTCATCATGCTCTCAAAAATCTATTATTGGTTATCACAATACAGCTATTTATTAAGGCTTGATAAGTCATATTTAGCATTAATTAACAGCCACCAATTAGTTGATTTATTTGTGAATACTCTTCCCCTTCCACTTACCCAAAGGAGTTTTCATTGGATCTTTACCAATTAATGATTTTAACACTTATTTGGGAGACCTATAAAAAGTGGAATAAGTATAACATTCTAAGTATTACATGCATTTGCATTTCATGTATTGCATGATTTTATTGTATGATAAATAAATAAATATGTCTATACATATGCACGATTTAATTAAGTGGATGCTATGATGACAACATGATTAAGTTTTATGACAATATATGTCCATATTTTATTTTATTACCATAATCTTATTAGAGCACAAAGTCATAGCTTTACACATATATAATCTATGGTCGAAGACATTTACACCAATTCATGTCGCATATCGCAAGAGTACCATGGTCCAGACACATACTTAACGGGCAATCACCATGAGTGTAACATTCAATACGTCCTGTAATGAAAAAATAAAATAAAAATAAAAATACGCATGTTACTAAAATGAGATAAAATATTCATGTATTTAGTGTTTTAAATAAATATTTAAGTGAATTATGTGTAGCTCTTCCATGTTTACATAATTTATTTATATTTTTTTAATGATTGTATTCAATAATATCATGTCTCTCAAATAGTTATCTTTACTTATTATTTATTGAGAAAAGTACTTAATTAGAAAAAGACTATTTAATAGGTAGATAATTTTCTATTAAAAATGTTATTAGACTTCGAGGTAAGTATGTACGTATCTACAATAGTGATATTAAATTTTATATCAATTGCACCCGTTTTTAAGAAGTAAAGACTTTCTCTATGTCTCAAAAGAAATAGAGATTTTTATTACTATAATTTTAGGGCATACAAGGGATATAACAACACATATTTAAAAAATATGTGACATTAAATGATTATTTATATATAAAAACTATAGTAATAAAGATGTCTATTTCTTTTAAAGAAAAAAAAAAGAATATATAATCTTTTAAAAGACTCAAACCTTCCCTTTAAACTATTTCTCTCACTCTCGTATATTATTAATATTATTATACATTGATAAATTGAAGGATTTTGACACATATGCTTTCTTAACTGATAAATGAATGATTTTTTTAATCAAATATCTATTTGTAAACTATTACATTTAATAAAAATAATTTCAAAGGAAAAAAAACATCATTCTACTATTTATAAGCAGTATACTATATAAAAAATATTTAATAATAACAAATTCAAAAAATTTAAATAATACTATTCCACTTATACTTTTGGTGAATGTTATTTAGTTATTACAATTTTTTTAAATTGATATTAATTTTTATTAAATAATCACCTATTAAGCTATTGATTTAAAGACCAAAATACCAATACACGTTGTATTAACACGTGGACATGTAGAGATACTCATATATAAATATACTCCCTCTATGGAAAATTATATGAGCACATTTAAGACCAAATACTTCAATTTAATAAACGATCTATCCTACCTAGTAGATTAATCGAGTCGATGATTAATTTAAATTTAAAGCTATTAAATTTGAACTAACTTTTTTTTTTGCTTGACAAAAGTAGTTTTCTACACCTTGTGGCTCAGGTCCTAGATATGCCTTTATGTACATAGTAAACAAAAAAATTTGAAAACAATGAAAAAATAGCTTACCATCTATATTCATTGCAATCAGAAATAGAGAAAGGACGAAAATCGAAACATAAACAAACTTGAGTGTTCCCTCCATATTTTCCTTTTTTGTATGCAACAAATAGAATATGATTTTATCTATTTATAGTTTAGGCCAATATGTTATAAAATCCCCTGCTCTCAATCATATCACTTAATGTGTTGTATTTGTCCCTTTAGCATATTTAATTAGTAAAGAGATCTGTCAAATACTAATCAACTATAAGAATTAATTCTTTGTTTTTACCAGCTTTCTATTATTCTTAACCTTTCATGATAGATAAGGGATAGAAAAAGAAAAAAAAAAGGAAAATAAAGTAAATCATAACATAGATTATAGCTGATTTTTCTACATTTGTATGTAATAAATATAATATAACTTTATCACTTTTATATTCTTTATCCACGGATTTTTGAATTTTATTAACGGAATTATCGTGGAAATTAATTAAAAAAAATATTTATTTTATACAACAATATACACAGTTTTTTTATAGATAACAATTAATTTATCCACGAATTACGATCCGTGGCTAATTTTCCATAAGTATATAAATATTTTCTTGTAGTGAATGGGGTTGTAAAAATATCTTCCTAAAATTAGAATAATTATTTATTCACTATTGAGATGCTAAATACAAAATCTTGATTTTGAAAAGGTAGTGGATCCTTTTCTCTTAGCTCTACATTTGGAGATGTGTATTTGCTAAGAATATGTTAGAGAATAAGAGGTTTTAGGATTATAATTTATGTGTATTTTTATGACCTTAAGGGTCTTGTTTATATAGAGTCATTTTAAGGTTCATATATAAGGTTTCTATTATGATTATTAAAGCGAAAACTGTAAGATATATGCCTCATTGACATTGATTTTGATATAATTTCCAAACATACAATATATATGCATTATCTGATTAATCTAATAGTTTGAGTTGAGATACATTTCAGTAAAGATTGATCATATCATAAGGTTTGAAGATTATGCGTAAGAATCAAACACTACACTTGGACAAATCTTGGATCTCAAGCAATCAAGCAAAGATTGATCATATCATACAAGGCTTGAAGATTATGTGTAAATTTGTCTATTGGTCATAGTGTTTATTAGGTAGATTCATCATTATGATTTCACATATCTAACATTTGCCAATTAAAACTGAAACCATAAAATAAGTGCATTAATCAATAAATTAGTAAATCAATTGGTTAATCGATTTTCTAATTCATAGAACAAAGGTTTCACTGAGTAAATCGATTAGCAAATTGATTACTTAAATGTTTTTTAGTCAGACCTGTGTTCTGTGATTAAAGAAATCGATTGGATAATCGATTGGTAAATCAATTGGTTAATCGATTTTCTGATTCACATAACAAAGCTTTCATTGAGTTAATCGATTACTAAAATGTTTTTCATCAGACCTGTGTTCTGTGATTAAAAGAAATCAATTGGACAATCGATTGTTATACTTTTCTTAAGTAACAAACTTTTTACTAATCGATTGCATGAATGAATTAGTTCATCATTTATCAGAAACATATTGCATAATCGATTGGCAAATCGATTGGAGAAAATGTCTGAGTTACTGGGAGAATTTAGCCCATTGCCAAATCGATTATGTTAATGAAAGTGAATCGACTAAGTAATCGATTGTTTGATCTCACATTTTGAACAAAACAATTATAATTGATTAGTCAATCGACTCAGATATAAACTGAGTATCAGTTTCTGATATGCATTAAAAAAATCGATTAGCAAATCGATTAGTTCATCTATTTCAAGATTCAAGAAAAACAAGAAATAAGATAATCGATTAGGAAATCGATTGAGCTGGTAATACACATTAATAAAATCGATTTATCTGAAGTTTTTCTGAAACTATATAAACTGAATCAATCACAATTTTTAGAATAGAACAGAAAATATAGAAAGAATTGAAAGTTTTCATTAGCCATTTCGAAAAATACACTTTGAGAAAAATTGTTCTAACTCACAAACATTATTGGCAAATACTTAGTGTGAGAATTCATTGTGATTGAATCATGTGTTCTTAGTTCTTTTTGAAAGAAAAATCTTTGTAAAAGAAAGTGTTGTTGAAATCCAGTATTGTGAAACTGGTGGTCATCTTTTAGAGTGTGTGTAATCACCTAAAGATCTCTGATCTTGCTAGAGCTTGGCGAGTAGTTCTTAAGGATAGATTGGTTGTTATTGAAATCTAGTATTGTGGAACTGGTGGTCATCTTTTAGAGTGTGTGTGATCATCTAAAACAGATCTCAATCTGATCTTGCTAGAGCTTGGCGAGTAGTTATTAAGGATAGATTGGTTGTTGTTGTAGTTTGACGTTGAGTTAGATGTATATGCATTGAAGTGCTGGAAAGTCTGTAAACATACTCAAATCATTTCTAGTGAAGGCTGAAATCATTAAGTGATTTCAGAACTAGATGTAGACTATCGAATCGATAGTCGAACCAATATAAAAATTCCTGGTGCACACTTCTCTATCTTTATACTCTCTATCTTGATAATACATGTGTTTTTTAATCTCTGTTTTGAATAATCTATTGAATCTATCACTGTTAAATTGAAATTAATATTAAACAAGTTGGTTTTAATATTAAGTTCATCACTTAGGAAGAAATTGGATAAGGATAATTTGGTTAATAATCTTTTGTATAACTTCCTAAGGATAGAGGCCATTACACCAACAAAAACATGTGATCTTATAATCACCCTTTGATATAGGACGAGTATCATTCTAATCAGAAAATGACATATGTCTTTTAGTGGTTGTAATCATGTTATAACTGCCACCAGGTCGCTCATAATGAAGGTTACAAGAGTTATCATGTTTGTCATCACTATATTTTCTCTTCGTCCATCTAGTGGCTATAATTGGAGGTCCATGTGAGTTATAGTGGACAAGGACCAAAAATTATACCTTTGATGGTTGTTTGCCCTATTTTCGAGAAACTTCTAGGATGTCATTTGATTTGGTTGAGTTGATCTGAAGTCTTCTATTGTCACTCTAGACTTGGATTATGATATTGTGAGTCCGACCTACAACATTATTAAATGTCTCTTAAGGACATCAATGTGTTGTGTTTGTCCCTTTAGCACATTTAGGGAAAAGGTCACATAAAAAACTTGCCATTTTACCAAGAGAAAATAACAAGAGTAATATTATTGTTGGACCATGGAAAATATATTGGTAAAAATATTGCACCAATAGGTGAGAACGTCTTTATGCATAAATTGTCTCAAGAGATTATGAAAAGTTCACGCCCGAAAATTATGTAAGTTTGTATTGATAAAAAGGTGTGTAGTAACTTCCAAAACCCTATAAGAGCACATATAAATGAATCCAACTCGATTTATAATAGTAGAAAATGGAGCATTAAACTATCAGCATAAACATTAGCAAAATGAATTAGAAAACACTCTTCATCAAGAGAGGTAAAAAGGTGTGTGCAAGAGGTGAAAGAAAAACTTGAAAGATTGGATATGTAGAAAATAATGAGAGTCTTTATAGCTCAATTTTTTACGAAATAATCTTAAGATGCATATTGGAGCTATGGAAGAAATTGATTATTAATTGCTTAATAATCAATTTTGGATGGAGTAATCTCATGGTCAATTCTCATACACAATTTTGTGATGATTTTTTCCTATCAACAACAATGTAGCTCATACAAATGGAATGGAATGTGGATTGAAAGTGATGATATTTTATAACCGGCTTAATATCTCCGAGTTAAAAACACTTTTTTTTACTAGTGACGTTTTCAAATGCTAAAAGGTTTTTAAAATGATAAAATGGTTTAAAAGTATGCCTCATCCGTTATCGATTTGAGTTTCTTCAAATATTTTTTGATATTTTTTCTTTTGTGTGTGTTGACTTGTTGATGTTTCTGGCTTCTCAAGAAAAGTAAATATTTTCGTAATCAACAAGAGTATCTTAAAAAAATACATTTTTGAGACTTTGAATCAAACTTGTTTGGTTGTCTTTATAAATATTTAAAAAAATTCATTTTTTATTTTATGAATTTGATGTTGTTGGAGATGAAAATATGAGTTTATTTGAATATTTGAGTTATGCATTTGATAAAATTTGCATTCTATTGAAGATGATAATTAATTTTATGGGTTTTGTTTGAAATTTTTTATGAATTTTTTGAATTTTTGTAAAAAAAAAACATAATATTGTTGACATTTTAAAACATAAAAGATCAAATTATTACTTAAAATTAAAATAAAAGACAATAAAAAAAATAAAAGACTAAAACATTAAATGAAATTAAATTTATCATTTAGGCTAGATAATACTATAAATAATACAACCCCATTTTCACTGCTCAATATTTTTTTGTTCTAGTGGATTACTACTACTCTTATCGATTTCCTTTTGTAAGAAAACTAAATTCTTCAATTTTGGTGTTTATTTAAAATTTCAATTGAAAAATGTACGGCTTCATTTTTTTTTACTGTAAAAGAAGTTGTACCATTAGTAGTTGCCAAAATAAAAATATGTATTTAAATTTTCTTTCTTTTTAAATATATATTATTAACAAATAATCAACAATTAATAGCTAATCTATATATAATATAACAAAAATAAATTATAAAATATTATATTGCATAGATTGCTCTTTATAAAAATCAAACAAATTTATTTTAAAGTTAATTAAAAACTATTAAACAAACATATTTTAACAAAATCAATCGGTATAAATATGTGTAGAGAAAAACAGAGTTAATTGCTCTTTCAAAATAAAAGTGCAGTTTCCAACGGTTATTTTTTTAAATTTAAATTTTTAATAAAAATATATTAGAAGTTTGAAACTATTTTTAAATTTAATTAAAAAATAAATTAAAGAATAAATAATAAAATCATACTATTTATAGAAAATTTAAAATACTTAAATACTCTAATTAAATGACAAATGTCACACTTGCCATAAAATCAAGTGTATAAATAAATTACCCTTACTTTATGAGAGTACAAAGTGAGAACTATAAGACCCGTAAAATTACGAAAAGAAAAATAATTTTGAAAAATATCCAATAATTAGATGCCAACTTAATAATTGAACAAGAACTCATGAAATATTGTAGTAGAAGGGTTATTACATAGATCTTTTGCTAAAACTTGAGTGCAAGTAGTTTGTGTAGTCTTTTGTATTTGGTATTCAACGATTAATGTTTTTGTGAATGATCAATATAACACATATACACACTTCTAAATCGCACAATGGAACAGTTCCTTCATCCAGGCACATAGTTGGTGGACAATTAGAATCATTCTTACATTCAATCTCCACTGTAAGGGAAAAAAAAGAAAATATAAGCATGCTATTAAAATGAGACAAAAGATTCACATGTTCCTACTAAACAATTGTGGTTGTTTTAAATAAGAATTCAAGTGGGTTATTTTTGTAACTTTTAACACTTAATAAGTATTTAGTAATTACAACCTTGTACCTTTAAACAATTATTAAACGAGTTACACTAATAAATGTATATTATTATATTTTAATAATATTTTATTCTTTTTTTTTAAGTTCTCACCAATACTTATACAATAAATATAATATATAATATGTTTTCTAAAAATTAGTAGTAGAAACACTTGTAGAAATCTTTTCCTAATAGTTACTCTAATTAGTTGTAACTTTTCAGTTAAAGTACTTAACTAGAAAGACTTTTTAAATATAAATTAAGTCTTGCATTAAAGATGCTCTTAGAGTTTAAGGTGAACACGTCCACACTATTAAGTTTTCAAATGTTTACATAAAAAGTTAACATCATCCATTTCATTTATTTTACACCATTGTTATTGAGTTTTGCATCAATTCCACCTAAATTCTATGGAATACAAATCTTCTCTATTTTCTAAAAGAAATGAAGATGTCAATTAATATAACTTTTGGGTATATAAATGATATAATGACACATTTTAAAAATATATGATATCAACTAAACATTTATACACAAAAATTATGGTAATAGAGATGTCCATTTCTTTTAAAACATGAAAAAAAAAATTCTCTTTTATAAGACTCAAACCTCTCATTTTATACTATTTTTCACAATCTCGTATATCGTGTTACCGACTAAAATTAAAATTTTCTTGTAATAATATGCACATAGTTGTAAATTGTAGGCAATGATTGGAAAATTATAATAAAAATAATAATTAATTAACTTTAATAAATCTCGATTACAAAATTCATATTAGACAACTGAAATGCATTAGTGTGTGACAATGTTTACAGAAAATCCAAATTAGACTATAATGGTGTCTTAAAAGTGATGTCAATATATATATATCTATATAAAAGGTGGGGATCATTAAATAACTCTAAAATGAATCATGAATTTCACTCATTCTACCATCAAATTAAAAGTTTTAATTGACTAAATCATCTCTATAATTTTCTTATAAAATTATGAAATTTGTTGATATTTTATCAAATAATTTGTTTAATTGAGTAAATTATAAAATTGTATTATTTTTCATCAATATATTAAATTAATAATCAACATTTAAAGTTGTATGTTTGAAATGAAAAAATATATTAAACTATAAGCTATCTCAATTACCAAGGGAGATTATTAAGTCTCAAATTTTGCCTAAAAGAAAATTTAGAAATATTTGGAAATTAAACATTTTCCTATGCTTTGATGGGGAGTCTTATATATAATCTTATTTACAGACATTATATAAAAAAATTATTTGGTAGATACTTGAGAAATTAATGTTTAAATTGCTAACAAATTTAACCATAAGAATTGTTGAAGAGAGCAATAGAACTTATGCTAAAAAAAATCAGAGATCTAACAATTTGAAGATCACCCGTTCGACTTTTCTATTTGGGATGTCTACATATTGTAGACACTTTAACTCAAAAAATGATTGATTTAGTTATGTGACTTAGTTGCACATAGTAAAATATTTATAAAAAAATACTATATTGTGACATAAATCATTCGTATAATGTTTCAACAATAAAAAATCGTGAAATATATTTAAATGTGCATATTATTGTAGTTGAATGATATAAGATGTAAATATATACTTCATGCTAGCTTACCCACTAATAATAGGTACGACAACGTAAAGTCTTTTATATGATTCTTGTCATTAATGATGTAGTAAATTAGTGAGAATATCTATTTTTTTAGGTTATATACTTTAGTTCTCAATACACATTTTTTGTTATGATTTTTTTAGAAATACATTTATTAGGTTATTGTTATTATAATTGTTTATGTATCGTGTATGCAAATATTGAATTTGCACTTAAGGAACTTCAGTTTGATCCCACAAAAAATTTCAGTTGGACCAAATGGAAATAGGCATGATATAGAGATCACATTGTATGAAATTTCTATACCACTTTTTTATATTGGTCTATGTCATCAAATGTATTAATATGGTGGTCGTTGGATTTTAGTAACAATATACGTTAGTAACAACAATTGTGTTCGTTATATTGTTGATGTATGTGGTAAACTAGAATGTAAAGTAGAAATCTAAATATAAATAGCATTCAGAAGTGTGTCTAAAAAACTATTGATATAGTTATTACGATATATTGTCAAAGTGGGAGATTATTAGAACATTTATATTATATTATTTTATATTTCAATAATATTATGTGGCATATATTATCTATTATAATTATATTAACTTTTTGTCAACAAGTGCCTTGATGAATTGTGATCATGTTAACTATTAAGAATAAGGCTAAATAGATTTCTGCTTAAATAATTATTAGGTTAAATTGTAATTTTAGTCTCTTTATTTTTATTGATTAACGAAATTGGTCTCTCTATTTTAAAAATCAATAGTTTTAGTCCCTCACTCTGTAACACCCCGGCCATTCGGCGTTACCGGCTGTGTTACTTCACGAGTTTCTTGCCCCCCTTTCCTCAAATTGGAAATCCTGACGAGTTTTTGCCTTTTGTGGGATTCGAGCTCGGTACCTAGGGGATAAGTACCGCCTCATCACAATCCCACTACCAATTGAGTTCGAGCTCGGTACCTAGGGGATAAGTACCGCCTCATCACAATCCCATTACCAATTGAGCGGGGTGTTACAAAAAAAAGGCGCCTTTTTCTGTAACACCCCGACCCTCCAGCTTACCGACAATGTTATCTCACGAGCTTCTCGCCTCCCCCCCTCCCTCATGGAAATCTAACGAGTTTTTGCCTTCTGTGGGATTCGAGTCCGGTACTTAAGGGATAAGTACCGCCTCATCACAATCCCACGGAAGGCAAAAACTCGCCAGATTTCCATGAGGGAAAGGGGGGAGGGGGGGCAAGAAACTCGTGAGGTAATATTGCCGGTAACGCTGGAGGGCCAGGTGTTACACACTCTAATTTTTTAATAAAAAAAATGATGATGTGATATGATTTAAATAATGTGAGATATAATACGATATAAAATGATTAATACTCATGAAATTGAAACAAAATATCGTAAAAACTTAAATTTAAACTTCAAAATAGGAAAAGAAAGAAAATCATATCACAAACAAACAAATTTGATAATTATAATAATCATACATTCTCATTGCATACATACATACTCCTCGTGTAGCAAATTGTATAAGCAAATTTAGGAACAAACAAACCAATTTAACGAAAAGATCTACCTTTCCCAGTACCTCAATTATGATGATGACAAATATGAGTTTAAAATCATTAATTTGAACTAGCTCATTTTGTGTTTGACAATTGTAATTTTCAACATCCACTAGCTTAGAGTCCTAGATATACTACTATGTATGGAGTAAATAAATTAATTTGAAAATGATGAGAAATGGTTTACCTTCTACGTTCCTTGCAATATGAAATAGAGAAAGAAATAAAATCATAACATAAACAAACTTGAGAACTATCACCATATTTATCCCCTCACATATAACTCATAGATTATGATTGTCATTTTATAATTTAAGCATGTAATGTTTAAAGTTAATGCTCTCCTAATATCAACTAAATAAGAGAAATGATTTGTAGACATTAGATTGTGATGTCCAACATTATATAATGATATGTTTTTTAATTTTTAATAATTTTTTCTAACCTCAGTTTGCTCTTCAGTTTGTGCACACACATATTCTACTTGTATTTAATACGGTGTCCAAAAAACAATTTTCGTTAAATAATAGTTACAAAAAATTCTTCCTAAAATTAAAATTATTATTAAATGTCTCTTTAGTACATTAGTGTTTTGTATTTGTCCCTTTTAGTACTTTACTTACGGAGATCACTTTAAAAACTTACCAATCATAATAATTTATTATTTTTATTTCTATTATTTTTAACCTTTCATGATAGAGAAGAGAAAATTACAAAAGAGAAATCTGTTAACAAGGACAAAGTTGTTGGTAGAAATAATGCACCGATATGAGACAACATAGTTATATATAAATTGAATTTATTGTAGGATTAAAGTAAACTCCTTGATAGGATACATTAGATGTGATTGTGTCATGTGAGTCTTAGCCTATACCAGAGCTATAACTAATGTATATGTATTTTGGATTTCATATTCATTAATATATTCTTAAAGAAAGCACAAAAAGAAAAAAGTCAATGATCGAAAATTAGGTAAGTTTGCATCGATGAAAAGACATACAATAATATTCTAAATATTTAAACCCTACAAGAGAATTTACTCCGCAAGCTAATCCATCGGATAATTTTATTAAATTATAAAATAAATTTTATTTGAATATTCAGTTGGAAAAATATTTTATTTGAGGTTATATGTACTATTTAAATAATTACAATATAAAAATATAAAAAGTTTGTTAAAAAATAATGAAGTATTTGATTTTAATATTTCACCAACACTAATCCATTTGTTGTCTATACAAAAATTAGAAATTATAAATATATTATGATTATAGATAGATTATGGATCTTTATTGGCCAATAGATAGTAGGGGTGTTAAAAAAATCAAAAACTGAACCAAACTGTTGAATCGAACCGGTTTTGAACTGAATTGGTTTAAGAACCGAACTGTTTTCGAACTGATTTTTTAAAACTAGAACTGAACCGAATTGGTTTTCGTTCAAAAAAACTAAACCGAATCGGTTTTTATTTCAAAAAACTTGAACCGAATTTGTTTTTTAGAACTAATTATGGGTAATTATATAATTTTGGCCTATATGAGCAAAAAAATTAAGTTAAATCAGTTCGGTTCGATTCAAAATAATAAACCGATTCACCACTTTTATAAACCGGTTCGGTTCGTTTTTTTGAACTGAAAACCGGTTCGATTCCATTTTTTCAAACTGAAAATCAGTTCGGTTCAATTTTCAAACGATTCTAATTCAGAACTGAACTTTGTCCACCCCTAAGATTATGAAACATCTCAACCAAAAGTATGATTCATGATTATGAGCTCTCTTGTTATTCAACTCAGGTAAAATTTGATGAATTTTGGTTTTAACTCAAACTTATTTAAATTCTAAGGGCTTAATTGCACTTTTGGTCCCCCTATTATAGGTGAAAATTGAAAGTAGTCCCCCCATTTTGTTTGTCTCAAGTTTTAGTCTCCAAATAGAATTTGAAGCCAAATCATGATGAGCTGTCATTTTTTTAATGACGTGTCAATAAAAGTTGACGTGGCATACACTTACGTGGAATAAACTCATTATTATATTATTTTTTTATTAAAAAATATAATTTATAATCAAAGTGTGCACAAAAGGAAGTATACTCGACATCGTGACCGTATCCATCTTTACCCCCTCAGCTTTCATACTATTCAAAACACCTAATGCCTCAACAACATTTCCATTCTGAAAAAACCCAGAAATCATTGCATTCCAAGAACCAACATCTCGAACCGGCATATCAACAAACACCTTGTGTGCAGCATTTAAAACACCAAATCTTGAATACAAATTGATCAATGAAGAAGCAACAAATACATCATGCTCAAAACCCATCTTGAAAACCCAACAATGTAATTTCTTCCCATCAATCAGATTTACACAAGCTTTCAATATAGGAGGAAAAGTATAAAAATCAGGTTGTAGATAATCAGACACAGACAAAAATTCATTGACACAATTCATAGCTTCATGATATTTGCTAGAACGAACATAAGCAGCTATCATAGAACAACATTTTGAGATTTTCTCAATACAACTAGAAGAGCATGAAGCTGCTTAGTAACATTAACATTGATGCAGGAGTTAAATAAAAAATTGAAATCAATATCTTTTTTATTGCTGTCAAAGTTATGTGATGTCGTTTGTAGATAATTTGTAGATGCTGAAAAGCATTGGTAAACCCATCGATGGGATGTAGAAACCCTAGAAACTGGATGAAGTTTATAGGTTGGAACCAATTTGATAAGAGGAAGCATAGAAGTGGAATATGTTGTTAATAGCGCCCTAATTGTATTTTTTAATGAGAAATAATATAATAGCGTTTGCCAGATCACCTTTTTATTGACACCTTACTAAAAAAAAATGACAACTCATCATGATTTGGCCTCAAATTCTGTTTGGAGGACTAAAACTGGGGACAAACAAAATGGGGAGACTATTTTCAATTTTCACCTATAATAGGAGTCCAAAAGTGCAATTAAGCCAATTCTAAGGGAAAAACATACCAATCTTATGTATAATTTATAGTTGATAGCTCTTTATTACTCAAATCAAGTCAAATATAAGGATTTTTTTTAACTTGGACTCATGTAAAATCTAAGGGAAAACATGCCGACCTTGTGCGTAATCCATAGTTCCAAAGTTTTTATTGTTCAACTTAAGAAAAATCAAAGGAATTTTTGTTTTAACTCAACCTCGTATATGAGGGGGAAACATCTTAACCATTTGTATAATTTATAGTTTCGAATTCTTCATTCAATAAAGCTCATGTATAATATGAGGGAATCGGTTTCAAAGTCTTCATTGTATTTTTCCAGAGAAGAAAATTTATTTAACTCGACCATATGTTTAATAAAAATCAATTTTTAGCTCATGTAAATTAATCAAAAGAGAAACAAAATCTTATTCCTAATTTCTACTATTCACTATCACAATTCTCTTATCCTTTTTTTTGGTTGAGTGAACTCATTTCTCAGGTGGAATCTATCAATTTTATTATTATTAAAGAAAGAAAAACAGTAATGTGTTTTATTGGACTTGGCCTATGTGAAGAAGAAAAAAAAAGTTTTTTAAATCCCAAGAAAAGAAAGTTGCAGCACAATAAACAGAAGAAAAAAAAAAATAATTGCGGCAATATCATGAAGGAGGAAAAGCTCGGTCTTGGTAGTAATAAGTTTGTAGTAAACTTCCTGTTTGGTTTACAATTTTAATATGTTATTTCTACCATTGAATTTGTTCTTCATCTATAATTGTAGCATGTTATTTCTACCGTTGTATTTGTTCTTTTAATATATAACATTAATAGTTTTACTTGAGTTATTTTAGAATATTCACTTTATCATGTGAAAGTTGTTTATTTGGTTTCCATCTTTTGTGATGATCATTTTTTATTGATATTGTTTAATGTTACTAGAAAGACTCTGGTGTACCAATTAATTATTATAGTAATTTTTTTTATTAAATCCTGTGATTTTTATTTTCTCAACAAGAAAATACAATTCCACATCAGATCAACATCATTTTCATCACAAAAATCTCAACCTTCCCAAAACTTAAATCAACACCAGGGCCCAAACATTGCTCGACCAAACAACCCATTTGAGCAAATCACAACCCCATCTTTTCCTCACTTGCACCTCCATCTACTACTTCTTCTTAACCAAAACACAGATAAGAATAATAGTTTAAAGTACTTAAAATCTAGTTCAGGACGTAATTATCAATATATTGTTAGATTAAACATTTTCACTTAAGTTCAAACCCAAATCTTATAATTTCATGTAAATTTCAGATAGTGTTTGTTATTCTGTCTGAAAAAATTGTTTGAAGTACAACAAACAATAACAGAAATATATTTTAAGAAGACAATGAATAACACAAAAAGAGGAAAGATGCAATACATAAATAAAACTGGGGGCAATGCAAAGATAGAAGCAAGAGAAATGAAGTTTTGAGAAGTAGAAGGATATGGCAGTAAGAAAGAAAGATGAGTACATAATGTGAGCATAAAAAACAAATACAAGTCAAAGAAATATCATATATTTTCGTTCTTTTTTTAAATAGAAATTAAGTGGAAAAGTATTTCATGATAATAGTTGACACTTCAAATAATATCACTCATTATTAAAGTCCAAGAAAACAAGGATGAACAACATTGTCTCATTAAAAACTTTATCTGAAAAGTACAAGTGAATAGTTAAGTGTGACTAAAGTAAAAAGATTGAGTTAAGAGGTTTCTCAACTTACGATTGAAAATTTTACAAGTTGTGAGGACTAGATTAACCTATCTTAGGTGAATCATAATATTTATTTTGTGTGATTTTCTTGCCCTTATCTTTTATTATTTCTCAAAATCTCGCTACTATCAACTTGAAATATGATCTTGAACTTTATCAAAACACAAGTAGGTTCATCATAATGATCTAACATTCTCAAGTTTTATCTTAAGAAATAATATTAAAGGGTAGATTTTAAAAGAGTTACAATTCATATACCCTATTTCTTGTGACAATTATATTTACTTCAGTCAATATGATTTTTCTAAATAGCAACATTTATGAAACAATATGGTTCAACCAAATGAAACTTTATGTCAATAGACACAAAGTAAATGATTTGAAAACCGATGTATTTCATCTATGAGTTTATGAATAAGTCTCATTAGTGATATCATTAAGTCTCATAAAGTAATTATCTCATTTGGTGTGAATATTACAAGGTCAATATGAGTAAGTTTATATTATTATTATTATAATATGTCGATTTAATTTATTTAGTCAATAATAATATATTTTTATTCCATGAAATCGAGATATCTCTAATAAAGTTTAGCGACAATGGATCTTGAGAACACCTCTTCTGCATTAGACTTCGTGATACTTAAAGATTATTCTCAAGGTATACTTGAGTTTTCACAAAATAGCTATATCAATAAAGTTGTATGTTTGAAATGAAAAAATATATTAAACTATAAGCTATCTCAATTACCAAGGGAGATTATTAAGTCTCAAATTTTGCCTAAAAGAAAATTTAGAAATATTTGGAAATTAAACATTTTCCTATGCTTTGATGGGGAGTCTTATATATAATCTTATTTACAGACATTATATAAAAAAATTATTTGGTAGATACTTGAGAAATTAATGTTTAAATTGCTAACAAATTTAACTATAAGAATTGTTGAAGAGAGCAATAGAACTTATGCTAAAAAAAAATCAGAGATCTAACAATTTGAAGATCACCCGTTCGACTTTTCTATTTGGGATGTCTACATATTGTAGACACTTTAACTCAAAAAATGATTGATTTAGTTATGTGACTTAGTTGCACATAGTAAAATATTTATAAAAAAATACTATATTGTGACATAAATCATTCGTATAATGTTTCAACAATAAAAAATCGTAAAATATATTTAAATGTGCATATTATTGTAGTTGAATGATATAAGATGTAAATATATACTTCATGCTAGCTTACCCACTAATAATAGGTACGACAACGTAAAGTCTTTTATATGATTCTTGTCATTAATGATGTAGTAAATTAGTGAGAATATCTATTTTTTTAGGTTATATACTTTAGTTCTCAATACACATTTTTTGTTATGATTTTTTTAGAAATACATTTATTAGGTTATTGTTATTATAATTGTTTATGTATCGTGTATGCAAATATTGAATTTGCATTTAAGGAACTTTAGTTTGATCCCACAAAAAATTTCAGTTGGACCAAATGAAAATAGGCATGATATAGAGATCACATTGTATGAAATTTCTATACCACTTTTTTATATTGGTCTATGTCATCAAATGTATTAATATGGTGGTCGTTGGATTTTAGTAACAATATACGCTAGTAACAACAATTGTGTTCGTTATATTGTTGATGTATGTGGTAAACTAGAATGTAAAGTAGAAATCTAAATATAAATAGCATTCAGAAGTGTGTCTAAAAAACTATTGATATAGTTATTACGATATATTGTCAAAGTGGGAGATTATTAGAACATTTATATTATATTATTTTATATTTCAATAATATTATGTGGCATATATTATCTATTATAATTATATTAGCTTTTTGTCTAACAAGTGCCTTGATGAATTGTGATCATGTTAACTATTAAGAATAAGGCTAAATAGATTTCTGCTTAAATAATTATTAGGTTAAATTGTAATTTTAGTCTCTTTATTTTTATTGATTAACGAAATTGGTCTCTCTATTTTAAAAATCAATAGTTTTAGTCCCTCACTCTGTAACACCCCGGCCATTCGGGGTTACCGGCTGTGTTACTTCACGAGTTTCTCGCCCCCCTTTCCTCAAATTGGAAATCCTGGCGAGTTTTTGCCTTCTGTGGGATTTGAGCTCGGTACCTAGGGGATAAGTACCGCCTCATCACAATCCCCCTACCAATTGAGTTCGAGCTCGGTACCTAGGGGATAAGTACCGCCTCATCACAATCCCACTACCAATTGAGCGGGGTGTTACAAAAAATAGGCGCCTTTTTCTGTAACACCCCGACCCTCCAGCTTACCGACAATGTTATCTCATGAGCTTCTCGCCTCCCCCCCTCCCTCATGGAAATCTAACGAGTTTTTGCCTTCTGTGGGATTCGAGTCCGGTACTTAAGGGATAAGTACTGCCTCATCACAATCCCACGGAAGGCAAAAACTCGCCAGATTTCCATGAGGGAAAGGGGGGAGGGGGGGCAAGAAACTCGTGAGGTAATATTGCCGGTAACGCTGGAGGGCCGGGTGTTACACACTCTAATTTTTTAATAAAAAAAATGATGATGTGATATGATTTAAATAATGTGAGATATAATACGATATAAAATGATTAATACTCATGAAATTGAAACAAAATATCGTAAAAACTTAAATTTAAACTTCGAAATTTTTACATGTTTTTAATTTAATTAATAACAATTAAATAATTAATGTATCTATATGATTCTATGTCATATAATTGTACGCCACGTTATTAAAAATATGTCAAATCGTCATTTTTTAGTTTAAAAATCTGAGGGAGGTACCCAAACTGTAAATTTTTAAAATATAGTGACTAATTTTATGAATTAGTAAAAATAAGAAAATTAAAACTCCAATTAAGCCTAATTATTAACTAATTAATATGGGCCAAAACTATGGGTTGATGCTAGATGACCCATTTGGGAATAATAGGAACTCAATTAGCCATCTACTATATCTATATATATAGTCCCCAACACGTCACACATGTCACACACGTCAATGTTGCCTCTTCTACTCATCTAAAGAGTGTTTAAGGCATAAATAAAGAGTTTAAGTTGAAGAAATATCACAAGCCAATAGGTGCTCGCCATTCATTTCTCTTTTAAGGATGAATGCTTAGAGCTCATTCAAGATTGTTGTCAAAAGGCGATGAGTTATGAGTCCAAGTATTCATATAACCTTATCTCTCATAAATCAATATGTTGTAGATCTAAACATATATATTCTCATATGTTTGTTTGGTTTCTGCACTAAGACATGATTATATTTGTTTTGAATATGTTGATGAAGTAGTAAACTAATTCTACCAATATCTTCAAAATTAAGAGAGAATAAGACAAACTTAATAATATATTGTTGCTTATTTTATTTTATTATACTCATATTAGAGTAGAAAGCCATAGCCACAAGGCCCTATGAAACTAAAAAAAAAAAAAAACTAACTATTTGAAGTCAAGACAGTAACTAAATGATACCTTATGAAATATTTTAGTAAAAGGAATATTACATAGATCTTTTGCAAAAACTTCATTGCAGTTGATTGTGTATTGTTGGGCGTTTTAATCGACCAATCTTTATAACACATATACACCAACCCCAATGACACTTTGGGAAAGAACCTGGATGTTTACACATATCTTTTGGACAATCTTCATCTTTCTCACATGGATGAGCCTCTGTAATAGAAAAAAAAAGTATATTATTAAAACAAGACAAAAGACTCACTCAGAATGAAACATTAATAAGCATTTAAGTGGGTTATAAGTAAGCTCACATACACACATTATTCATTGATATTTTTATAATATAAGTATCTAATAATCACTTAATCACTACAATACACGTCTCTAAAAAATTATTAAAAGGATTTCACCAATAAGTACACATTATTACATTTCAACAATAATTTATTATTTTTTTCTTAAAGGTTTATGAATATTATAAAGAATAAAATATTCTTCATTTATCAAAAGAAATAAAGATATGCATTACTTTAATTTTAGGATATATAATTAAGTTATGAATTTGATGAAATTTAAGTTATGAATTTGATGAAATTTACATTATATTGAATATGATAATTAATTTTATGGGTTTGGTTTGAAAATTTTGATGATTTTTTGTAAAAAAATGATAACATTGTCGATATTTTAAAATATAAAAGACTAAATTTTTACTTAAAATTAAAATAAACGACAAAATCGAAAAAAATAAAAAATAAAAAACTGAAACGTTAACTAAAATTATGTTAAGTGACTCTAAATTTTATTTAACCTAATAAGAATGTCAATTCTTTTATGAAATGAAGGGAGTATCTGTTCTTTTACAAGACTAATGTCTTCCCCTTACACTATATCTTAGAGTCTTATGTACTATGTTGATTTAGAGAGATAAAAATTTCGGAATAATATGAATGTTTTATATGTTGGAAGCAAACTTAATCGTTAATTTTAGATTAAACAGATCAAATTATAAAATAATAAAAATAATCATCAATTAATCTTGATTGTGAATTTTAGATTAGACAATTGAGATGTATTACTATGTGACACAATAAATATAGAAAAACTAAATACGACTTACTGTGGTGTCTTTGAAAGAAAATTATATAAGAAAATTTAGAATCAAAAAATAGGTTAAATTTAAGTGTGATCTACCCTAACTTACCTCAATTGAGTTGACGACTAATTTGAGTTTAAAATCATTATTTTCAACTAACTCATTTTTTGCTTTACAATGTTATTTTTCTTGCCTACAGATTTAGAGTCTTAGATATGTCAGTATAGATGAAGTAAATAAATAAATTTGAAAAGAATAACAAAATGGCTTACCGTCTAAATTCATTACGATATTAAATAGGGAAAAAGAGAAAATCATAAAACAAACAAACTTGAGAATTCCAGCCATATTTCCCCTTTTTTGCGTGTAACAAATAGAGTATCATTTCAGCTTATAATTTATAAAGTTCATGCTCTCCTTACTTCAATTAAATAATGGGAGTTGCAAAAAATCCTTCGTAAAATTGAAATCATTATTCTGATAAAAAAATATTAAAATCATTATTAAATATTTCTTGAGTACATCAATGTGTTGTATTTGCCTTTTTAATACACTTAACTAGGTCACAAAAAATCTTGTCAATTCATAAGAATTTATTTATTACCAACTTTTAAATATTTTTGACTTTTCATAATAGAGAAAGAAAAAATCACTAAAAGAAAAGTTTTAGACGATGGCAAAGTTATTGGTAGAAATACCAAGTCAACAGGTCACTATAAGAAAACATGAATTTTGTGAGGGCCAAAAGCCCTCACAAAGGGGAAAAAACAGCCACAAATGTGGATTTTGTGAGGGCTTTTGGCAGCCACAAAGAAGCTGGTCACAAAATTTTGTGAGCGCTTTTACAGCCACAAAGTGCCTGAAACAAGTTGACATTTGTGAGGGCTTTTGCAGCCACAAAAGACAGGCATTTATGAGGACTTTTGCAGCCACAAAGGACAGAATTTGCCTAATTGGACCTTTGTGAGGGCTAAGGCCGCCACAAAGGACAGGCTGAATTTGTCTGATTGGACCTTTGTGAGGGCTTTTGGCCGCCACAAATGCCAACGTAATTAAAAAATAATATATTTTGTGAGGGCTTAGGCCGCCACAAAATAATTCGTATTTAATAAATTAATTTTTAAATTCAAAATTAATAGTTTATTAAATATTATATATAATAAATTAATATAAATATAATATTAAAATTATAATTATAATTAAATTTAAAATATAATGTAATTATAAATTAAATTTAATATATAATAAACTAATCTTAATATAATTAAAAATTTAAAATAAAATATTTAAATTAAAATTAAAGATTAATAATTAAATTAATAATAAATGAAGCTTAAGAGTAATTTTGTGTAGAGAGAAAGAGGAGAGAATAGTTAGAATGAGGTTTTAGAGAGAAGTTGGATGTGAAAAAATGAAGGAGGAGGGGAGAAAAATATATATAGTGTTACCTTGAGCATTTGTGGCGGCCAAAAGCGGCCACAAATGCCAGCTGGATTGTACATTCCTTTGTGGCGGCCTTTGCAGCCACAAATTCCACGTCACTCCTTTGTGACGGATTTGGCCCTCACAAAATGCATTTTTTGTGGCTGTAAAAGCCCTCACAAACTCCTTAAATATTTAACTGGATTTGTGGCTGCCTAAGCCCTCACAAAATCACAACATTGTGATTTTGTGAGGGCTTAGGCAGCCACAAAATCTAGTTAAATATTTAAAAATTTGTGAGAGCTTTTTCAGCCACAAAAAAAGACCAATTTCAATTTTGGCTTATGTGAGGGCTTTTTCGGTCACTAATTTGTGAGGGTTTTATTCAGCCACAAAATATTTATAAAGTTGGTCACAAATTTAAATTTTTCTTGTAGTGGGTGACAACATATTTATGCAAAAATTAAATGTATTGTACGATTAAAGGGAACTATCGAACATGATGCATTAGTTGCGATTAAGCTTTGTGTTTTAGGGTGCAACTATGTTAAAACAAAATAGGGTAGAAAAAATTCGTTTTGTGTATTGAATAAAAGAAAATTAAAATTAAGAAAAATAAATCAAATTAGAGTTATTTGATCTTTTTCCATAAATACAATTAAACATCAATAAAAATCAACTAAAAAACACAATGATATCAAATTTCATTGCTACATATCAACACCCCCCTCAAGTTAATGCATATATGTCTAGCATGCCTGACTTGTTTACGAAAAATTCAGAATCATGCTTGAATAGACCTTTGGTAATGATATCAACAAGTCTTTAAAAATTACTAATTGTTGCCTTGTTGTCTCTATACACCTTCATTGGAAGAGTTATAGGAAGTTTAAGCTCCTTTAAGGTTATTTGCAGCCATAGGATTTCACAAATACCTTGGGTCATTGCCATATATTATTCCTCGACACTGCTTCTAGGTACTACATTTTGTTTATTGCTCCTCTAAATAACTAAATTTCCCTATACAAATGGGTAGTAACAAGATGGTCATTTTCTATCCGTTATGGACCTTGCCCAATATGCATCAGTAAATACCTCAATGCCTTGTTGACCAGTTTGTTGGAAAAACAATTCTATTCTTGGGGAACTTTGAGGTTTCTTAGAATACAATAATCAACCTCTAAATGTTCTTCGTAAGGTGAGTGCATATACTGACTCACTAAGCTAAACAACAAAGGCTATATTTGGATGAGTTTGAGATAGATAAATAAGTCTTCTCACTAATTTTGGATATTGAGATGTATCCACTTGATCACTACTGACATCACTACCGATTTTTTTATTATGATCTATTGGAGTACTAGTTGGCCTATAATCCATCATCTTAGTTACATTTAAAAGATCTAAAATATATTTTTATTATGATACAACAATTCATTTCTTTGAAGAATGTCTGTGTAATGATAACTCACCACCTTCGTTGTTTGTGTTTGACTGATTAGGTCATGCATTTTTGAAATCACAATTATTATATGTTAATGAGTCTTAAAGTTCAAGTTGGAAAAAACTCCGCTCTGATAGGTGATGTCGGGAATAAAAAATCTAAATTGTATTTTATTAAGTTTTTGGAATTAAATTATGAAATTATAGTTAAATCAAGTTTATGGACATTGCACCTTTTTATAAGAGGAAAAAGTTTAAAGTGTTTCTTTTATATTTTGAGAAATGTGATATTCTAAACTAATTATAAAAGTTTTTTATTTTCTTAAAAACATATCTTCTTTATCTGCATGTACCAAAAACAAAAAATCCACTAAAAATTATTAAATATTATTTTGTAATTTAGGGTGTCACAGAGGAAGCATCACAAGCTAACGAGTGTTCGCCATTCATTTTTCTTTTCTGGATCAATGTTTAGAGCTCATTCAGGATTGTCGTCAAAAGACAATGAGCTATGAATCCAAGTATTCATATAACTTTATCTCTGATAAATCAAAATAGTGTAGATCCTAATGTTACCAAGATTTATGTTTATTCTTAATATTCATATATATATATATATATGTTTGTTTGATTTTCACACTAAGACATGATTATATTTGTTTTGACCATGTTGATGAAGTAGAAAATCAATTCTACTAATATCTTTAAAATTAAGAGAGAAGAAGACAATCTTATTAATATATTTGGCCCTGTGAAATTAAAAGAAAAAATATTAATAAAAAAACTAATTATTTGATGTCAACACAATAACTAAATGACACCTGGTAAAATATTTTAGTAAAAGGAATATTACATAGATCTTTTTGCCAAAACTTCATTGCAGTTGATTGTGTATTGTTGGGCGTTTTAATCGACCAATCTTTATAACACATATACACCAACCCCAATGACACTTTGGGAAAGAACCTGGATGTTTACACATATCTTTTGGACAATCTTCATCTTTCGTACATGGATAACCCGCTGTAATAGAAAAAAAAAAGAGTATATTATTAAAACAAGACAAAAGACTCACTCAGAATGAAACATTAATAAGCATTTAAGTGGGTTATAAGTAAGCTCACATATACACATTATTCATTGATATTTTTATAATGTAAGTATCTAATAATCACTTAATCACTACAATCCATGTCTCTAAAAAAATTATTAAAAGGATCTCACCAATAATTTTTTTTTTCTTAATGGTCTATGAATATTATCAAAAGAAATAAAGATGTCCATAACTATAATTTTAGGATATATAAGTAATATAATGACACATATTAAAAAGAAAGTGACACTAATTGAATATTTGTAAACCAAAACTATAATAACAAAAAATATTAAATAACACTTGCGGTTCCTTAACTTAATTTCAGTTAATGTTTTAGTCTTTTATTTTTTTTTCTTCTTTCAATTTGGTCATTTATTTTAATTTTATGTGACAATTTGATCTTTTATGTTTTAAAATATCAACAATGTTATCATTTTTTTTTACAAAAATTTAAAAAATTAATTAAAATTTTCAAATAAAACCCATAAAATTAATTATCATCTTCAATATAATGCAAATTTCATCAAATTCATAACTTATATCATTAAATAAACTCATATTTTTTTTATTTATTTGATGAATTTGATG